>KV751320.1:10268923-10284781 GCA_001698575.1 Mola mola | reverse complement strand
AAACTTGTACATGCTTTCTGAGATTTTGAATATCCTTATTTCTTGCTTTGGCATTAGTGTTGTCTTTTCTTTGCGTTAATAGCTGCACTACAGTAAAATCATGTACTTTTCTGAGCTTATCAACTGCCTGGTTCAACACTTGCCTTCATCCACTTCATTCATTAAAACCACATGACTGATGATTTTTTTTTTCTTTTTAAGTCAAAAATCTCATTGTGAAACTATTTTGTCAAAGTACCAATAGTCATCCCTACAATATTGCATGCATTATCGATATCAAGGTATATGGTCAAAAATGTTATGTTATATTTTGTTGCCAAGTCCCATTTATGAAAAGCTTTTGAGGAGAAATATCTTTACATATACTGTATGTATATCTTGTGTCGTGGTATAGTAAAAAAAAAAAAAAAAATTTGGTTTGAAAACTGTACTGCCCAGCTCTAGTCACAGTACCTGTGATCATTATTTTTTGGGGTCGCTCTGCTCTCTCAGGGCTCTGTTACTCTGTTTATAAAGTTTAAGATTCACATCCTTCAAATTGCAAAGGCAGACCTCACTATCTAATCTTGCTTTTCTGTTTAATTAAGTCTGCTAATTAAGTTTTGTTTTTTATGATAATACAGACTCACTGCAGCCCTTGTTAAATTGTTTGAGAGATCTCAAAACCTGGCTGGATCTGAACTTTTTCTGCATAAATGAAAATAAGACAGTTGTGTTGGCCCTTTACGCTCATACATTCAACCATTTATTAAAATCTGGGCGTGATTTTCGACTTTGCTTTTAAATTTCAAAAGGAATAAGTTCAGTTGTCAGAACCAGCTTTTTCCAGTTAAGACTGTTGGCCAAAATTAAGTCGTATCTGTCTTACAATGATTTTGAAAGAGTCATACATTCGTTCATAATAACTTGGCTAGATTTTTGTAACTCTCTGTATATGGATTTAGATCAGTCGTCTCTTCGTCAACTACAGACGGTGCAAAATGCTGCTGCTCAGCTTCTAACTGGAACTAGAAAATGTTAGCACATTACTCCAGTTTTAGCCTCACTCCACTGGCTTCCTGTCCCCTTCAGGATTGATTTTAACATTTATTACTTGTTTTTGAGGTTTTAAATGGCTTAGCACCTACTTATGTATGTGATGCATGTATGTGTTACACGTTTATACTCCAGTTAAAGCTCTGAGGTCGTCCAGTCAAGATGGTTCTGGATGTACTTAGGTCCAGCCTCAAACATAGAGGTGATTGAGCATTTTCAGTGGCTGCCTCTAATTTGTGGAATAGTTCATATAAGAACTGCTCAGAAATTTTCAAGTCCTTGCTGAAGACCTACGTTTTTAACTGGCCTTCAATTCAAGTTGAACTCTGACACCTTGGCTCCACATAATGTTTGCTTGTCCTGTTGCTTTGATGTGTTTTTTTTTAGCTTGTTAAGCACTTTGGTCAACTTTTTGTTGTTTTTAAATGTGTTATATAAATAAATTTGACCTTTAGCTTGACCCTTGACCTTTTACCACAATTTGTTTGTCTGGCTGCGAACAGAATTACTCAAAAATAGTTTTTTTTACGGAATAGGCCTTGGCTCAAACAACAAATGATAGAAATTGGGTGGGAGCGCTGGATTATGACGTAAGGGCAGAATTTTTTTGAAGGATATTTCAGTCTTGAAATATTTAGTACCCTGCCTTGGTGGAGGTTTGCGCTCCCTGAGTGCTCGCTATTTGCTGGAGCATTTCGATTGTGACACTTGCACTGGAACAAATTGATTGCACTCAGGTGGTGAGTAAAGTCTGAATCTAGTGTTTAAATAGGAAATAAAAAATAGTGATTTGAGTGAAATGGAAACCAAAAGAAAAGAAACCTGGAGGATGAGGTAAAAATATTTATTTTTTTTAATCATCTAACAATTAAATTCAATGAAAACATGACAGGTATGGACAGTAAAGATGCACAGTGCTGCTTTATGACTAATAATTCAGGAAAAAAAGGAAGTGATGATAGAATCAAGTGTTTTACACGTATTACAAGTTTGGGGAATACTGGTTTTAGTTTTTAGTCAGACAGTTTAATCAATGTGTCTTTTAGGAGCAGCAGAATGATGAAGCGAAAGCCGTGGTGTTCTCTGTACCCAGCTATGCCTGTCAGAGACGGACGACTCTGGACAACCATAATACCATCCTCACTGTATGTTCCTCAGCAAACACACATTTTATGTATCTGTGCAGCAGTGATATCTCCATGCAGGTGGTCTGAAACTCACGAGACATCGTGTCATCTGTCTCAGGATGCTTTGTCGCTCCTGGCTGAAAAAGCTGAGCTGAGTGAGGAGGATGGACGGGGTGTTGCTTTTCGACGAGCCGCTGCCGTGTTGAAGTGTCTTCCCCAACCGGTGACAAACATGATGCAGCTCAGAGGGCTTCCCTGCCTCGGAGAACATTCATTCAGAGTCATCAAAGCAAGTACAAGCGTCCAGCTTTCCACCCCAACTTTATCACTCTCAAAGATGATCTAATAATCCATCTTTACTTTCCGTTCCTGCAGGATATTTTGGAGAATGGAACGTCCAGTGAAGTTGAATCTACACAGCAATCTGAACGCTACAAGGCGCTGAAGGTGTGTTTTGCTCATAAACATCATGCAGCGCCTTAGAAAATCTGAAGAGTTTGAATGGTTAAACAGACAAGAAGGGAAAAGTACTGTCATTTTACCAGCACTGAATGTGATTTTTGTTGAAACTAGAATATTTAGTATGGACAGCGTTTAAACAAACTGTTGAAACTCTCATAAATGTATGTGTTTCAGGTTTTGACAGGTATTTTTGGAGTTGGAGCAAAGACAGCAGATCGATGGATCAGAGCAGGGATACACAACCTTCGCCAGTTACAGACGTCAGGACAGACCCTCAATCAAGCGCAGCGAGCAGGTTTGTGTCTTGGTCTGCGCTCGTGACTGTGTTCATTCTAAACTAGTTCCTCTCCGAGTGAACAGTTTCTCGTCTTTCAGGTCTCCAGCACTACGATGATCTCAACCTGCCAGTCACGAAAGCAGAGGCCGATGCCATCGGCGAGATCGTGGAAGAAGCTGTCGTGTCCGTGTTACCGGATGCACAGATCACTCTGATTGGAGGATTCAGGAGGTAAATAGACAACTGCAGGTCGAAGAGGTTTTAATTTTAGTTCACCTTGATGTTGCTGATGAAAATTTTGTTAGCTGTTAGTTAGATTTCAATGTTTAAATCAGGTAACATTCAATTTTTGGGTCAATTTTAGTTAAATCTACTAACTATGATGATGTTTTTTGTTCACAAATTCAACATCAAAGAGTTTTGAATGGATTGCTGTCATAGCAAAGGCAGTTGAGACTCTTGGGTATAGTGGTGGTTAGAGCTAAACGTGGTCAAAACACAAATTTCTCTGAAAGAGGATATTTTGAAAGAAAGATTTGAAATGGGCACGTAAGATTCCTTTCATTTGCTTAAAAATGTAAACTTCCTTACTGGCTTTCTGTCCAGGGGAAAGCTGACAGGCCACGATGTCGACTTGCTCATAACTCACCCAGATGAGGGCAAAGAGGTGGGACTAATGCCTAAAGTTGTTTCCTGGTTGCAGTCAAAGGTAAACACACGCAGTGTCACAGTGAGTAATATCAGAAACGCCAACGCATCAGAAAGATGTTGGTTTGGACTCATTTTGACTCCACTGAAGTTAAAATAGTATTTTTCTGTCCCTCCAGGGTTTCCTGTTGTACCAGAAAACCACAATAAACAGTTACCTGGAGTCTGAGGAAGGGCCTAGACGGCCCTCTTCCAACATGGACCGCTTCGAGAGGTGTTTCTCCATCTTCAAACTGCAGAAGAAAGTGGAAGCAGCACAGCCAGAGACGCAGGCAGAAAATGGCATGCAAACTCTCAACACACCTGATACAAACCCACAAACCTGTCCACACACCGAGAGTCAGCACCACAGCGGCCAACACAGCCGCCACCTGTCCAGGGAGGATAGAGGTGAATCAGAGTCTGGATGCAGACTGTGGAGAGCCGTGAGGGTGGACCTGGTGGTCTCCCCCATCAGCCAGTTTGCTTTTGCTCTGCTCGGCTGGACAGGATCCAAGGTGACCTTTAATAAATTACCCAGAAGAAGATATAGGCAGGTTTCTACATGCGGGAGATTTGTGTCCTTGCATAAAGATACACACAGTGCACAGAAAAATATAGAGATCAAGGAACATGATTAGAAACGAGTCATTAAAACATGAAAAATGCAGGAAAAATATGAGAGCTAAGATTAAGAACACTTGAAATCACCAGAGTGAGAGATACATACTCAGACTCCATGTTCTGGACAGCTGTTCGAGAGGGAGCTGCGGCGGTGGGCGGGGCATGAGAAGGCCATGTCCCTGGGCAGCCATGCTCTGTATGACAACAGGCAGGTGTGTGCTCTTTCTGAACTCCTGAACACATTTTATACTTAGTTTCTCCTAGAAAAATTAACGGGATGTAGTTTTTTTGTGCTTACAGAGCAGATATCTGAGAGCGACATCAGAGGAGGAGATATTTGCTCATCTTGGACTGGAATACATTCCTCCGTCAGAGAGGAACGCCTGAGCCAACCCAGTGAGCTCCTGTAGCATTAAAATGTAGCCTTAGCGGCTGGTGTCTTACTCTAAGGTCTGGTTAAGACAATAAAATCCAGGAAACATCAGTAACAAATCCATAAATGTGAAGGTCTCTCAGAATCCAAAGCACTGTCATTTTATTTCTAATATTTAATTTTTTATTGCCACAGTAGCAAGATAAACGTTAGAAAAAGGGAATCTATCTGGAAAATACTAGACTGACATTTTACAGGATGAGAAGTTCAGCTTTTTTTGCCATGTTGTTGTGCCGAATAAGTCATAATTCCTGTAAAAAGTCCTGCTTGAAGATTCTAATGCTCAGTTTGTATTGAAGCTGATTCTGAGACTCACGGAGAATTTATTCTAAATTGTCTCACCTAATACTGGCGGGTCTCTCTATTATTTTTCAGCTCAAAGTTGGGATGAAATAATAGAATCACCTCACAATATCATTTTAAAAATTATTTTTTTTTATCCAGTCTGACAGTTGCTGTTTTGTTGGTCCTTTTGTTTTTGTTTTGTTGTGTTTGTTTTTTGTTTTGAATGTGCTTTATAAATAAATGATGACTTGACTTGAATTTATGTTTTACACATTTTAAACATGGGCAGCTTTTCACTTATGAATATATATTTTGAATATTTTTTCTATATTTTTGTCTTCCTAATGGCCTTTTGCGGCCTTTTTTTCTCTCATTTTGGGTATATTTGTGGAATTGAATTAGGGCTACATGTGGACATTTTATGTAGGTTCTTACATTTACTAAGTCTATTTACTTAAGTCAGAATTCTGAGTTAAATATATTTTACTCTTAACTTTACTCTTCTATTTCCTTTTGGCTTTATTTAAGGCTTTATTTTCTCTTTCTATTATTTGAATATATGTTTTCTGAAATGCTTTCCCTTTAAAATGCCTTTATATTGTGTAAAGCTCTGTAAATTAAAAATAAATCTGTTGTTTGAATGTGCCATACAAATAAATCTGTCTTGTCTTGCAAAAGTCAGAATTCTGAGAAAAAAAAAAAGTTAGAACTTCCCTTAACTCAAATATTGTTTTAAATGTTGAACAAGGCAGTCCCATTCAGTCATTCTGATTCTGTGGCCTCCAAAATGACGTTTGATTCATCAGCTCTCTGAAACTGTTTCAAAACAAACTGAACGTTAGAACCGTTGTGAAGGTGGATTTTATCTCCTGACTGTTCAGTACTGAGATGAAATGTGCCGCTACATCTACTTAAATACTGCCTGTAACAGGATGTTTGTTCGCACTGCCTGCATTTTGAAATAGAATATGCATAATTAAATTTAAATTACGAAACGTCTGGAGAGGTTATAAACTTATCTTATGGTCAGCTAACCCAAAGCAAAGACCCCATTAAGTAAACATTTTCATTTTCCGTCACTCTGAATTGAAGATGTTAAGATGAAGGAGGTTTTTTGATGTAACTCCCCCTCTATAAAAGGGGCAAATTAGAATTTGGCCCCTGTTTCTGACAGACCAAAACAAACTTGGTTCCTGTGTGATGGGATTAAAATATGCGCTGAGATCAAATTTAAAACAAACGTGATAAGAGCACTGAGAAAACAGTTTGATCTAATCAAACAAGACTAGACAATTTCACATTCAACAAATAGACAGACTGTCTTGACAGACAGTTACTTTTAAATTTGGATGTTTCAATAATAGAGCTTATTCGACAATCAGAACAAAATGTACAAATTTAGATTATGTAGAAGTGTAAGGATGAAACAGGCCACCGAAGAAGAAATAAAGCTTAAACAGAAGTATATAATGTTTGAAACAGAACAGCAGAAAACTTTGATAAAAATGAGTTATGAGGGAGTTCCTCATTGCCCTGGAAAGTGGACGGCAGTTTGTCATATGTTCCGGATTCGTAGCCCGACTGAAAACCCCTTTAACATGAGTTTGGGTTGTTAACTGCTGTGGGACCAAATATGTTTGCGCAGTTTTTATTTTCCGTTCGGCTCGTGTCGCTTTGTGATGTTTTAGTTGCGTGCGTTAAAGGTAACATTTTCCCACACTCGCACACACCTGTGTATCAGTGACCTGTATTCTACAACGTCCTCTTTGTCTTATCTTTGCATTCATTCAGAAGGAAACCACACAGCCGAGATCCCACGTGAGGAAAAAAATACTGAAGTAACAGCTTGAGACGATAACTTTTTGCCAAATTAAAATGAAACATTGTATTTTTTTTACCTAATGCATTACTTTTTGATGTCATGAAGTATTATAAACATGATGCACTAGTGTGTGTGAGAGTTTAGACATTAGGCTTCTGTTTCATAATCAAAAGTGGTTTTGACAAGTTCACACAGCACTGTTGGCTTCTAATGTGATGTTCTACATACACAAACATTGTAGTTGCGATCAATTACTCTGTTTTTTGACTTCTGGACCTGCTTTTAAATTCCTCATTTTTGGGTCATATTGATAAAACGTCACAACCTTGTGATGTTGTTTCGCCCTTTCAGCTCACTCCATTTGTATACACGTTGATTCAGCCCTGTCACTAGAAACAACAACGTTTCTGCTTCAGGAAATTCCCAAAAAGCTCACAGAAATGACAAACTGGACAACAAAACTAGACATTCAAAAGAAGTTGTCTTCCATTAAAAAAGTTTAGTGTCTGGGCTTGAAGTTTTAAGTTAGGTAACTTAAAAAGACAATAACTATGTAACTATGTAATGATTTTCAATTAGAGCTGCACCGAACAATTATCTTAATCAACGATTATTCTGAAAATTATTTTCATGATCAATCAATTAATTTTTTACCTACAAATGGTCAAAAATTTGTAGGTAAATTTTTGAGGCAATTGTAAACAAATGCAATTATTTTCATGATCAATCAATTAATTTTTTACCTACAAATTGTCAAAAATTTTAGGTAAATTTTTGAGGCAATTGTAAACAAATGATTATTACATTTTTTTTCAGAGCCCAGGGTGACGTCTTTAAGCTGTTTCTTTACTCCAAACGACAGTTAAAAACCTAAAGACTCTTCATTTACTGCCAGAAATGGCAGCAAATTACAACATTTTAAAAGCTGGAACCAACAAATGTTTGATAATTTTGTTGTTGGATTAGCAAAATAGTTCATTAATTTTCTTTCGATCTAGTAATCGATTCATCATTGTAGCTCTATTTTCAGTTAACTGGTTTGATTTTTACACTGTACTGCTTTAGCATGGTTTGCTAATAATAATAGTACTTTTGTATTTAAGTGGCATTTAATTGTTTGATACTTGATGTAAATGAAATGAAAACATGAAAACATCATCCACCTGTGCATTTTTTTTAATTCTTGTATTGAACGATAATCTAAAACTCATTGTGATACGTTTTTGCCTTTCAAGTTTTCTATGATAGATTTACAGCAAAGACATTTCCCGTGTGTGTGTGAGTGTGAACTGGCAGGAATTTCCTTCACCTCTTCCTAACAGCCTCATTAACCTCTAAATACCGGTTTAACATCAAAGGCCGTGTCAGCGCCCACACCTCTGTCTCCTCTCAATCCACTCTCCCTTTATATCCAAATACTGTACACGCATCTTTCTGTCAATTTCGAGACAGGCGAGCAGTGTGGAATAAATGCCAACAACTGCGTCGAGAGTAGGGAATGCAGCACGGAGGGGACATGAGTTTTGTTTTATGTTCCTACATCACCATTGACACGTGACTGTTTTTGACACCGAATGTGTGAAGCAGAAGTTTGTGAGGGAGAGAAGGAGACGTCATCCTGTACCGAGGAGACTGCGAGTCTGGGCCACTGTGAGAACAGGGAGGAAGAGGAAGTGTAAATGTAACACCAGATGTAACTGGTGTTAGGGGGGTAAAAATAGTCATATTAACCTTATGAATAAATAAATAAAACCTAATGTGTGCTACACTTTTGGGGTTCACCCAAACAGAAGCTCCAACTGAGGACTGTCAGATCCCCACTGAGAAAAGGCATGCATGTTTCACGTTTTGCTCAAAGGAAGGAAATACGGTATTTTTCCTTAATATGTTCATCAGTTTAGATGCATGATGCAGAAGTACATCTCTGAAGGCCTTTTTCCAACTCTGGCGCCCTCCTGGACATCCCTGTGGCAGATAAAATGTGATAAAGCAGCTTCAAAGATGTGGAACTGGGGGAAAACCGCATTCAAGGCCACGCGCCAGATCTGAGTTGTAGCCTGGTGCCGCTAAAACCTTTAATTATCGACTACTGTCTTACATAAATAGATGACTTGTTTTTGGAAACACAGAGCGCCACGCACAAAAATCAATTCCTTTGTGCTGATTTCTTTTGATCAAATCAAACAACAAAAACTCTCTAATCTGTGTTTGTTTTGTATTTGACCGCATTGGCCCTTTAAATTGTGTTCAGCGGCAACATTTGACTTTTGCTCGGAGGACTTGTGCACAGTCTGCTCTCAGCCACCTTTGTTTACGCCTGGTTTTGTCTTTTGTGCTAACACGACAGACTCGGGGTGTAAAAGAGCCACTTTTATCTGGAAGAAACATATATGTGGCCCTACCAGGGCCATAAAGCAGATAGTAATCCTGACTGTGCATAGTGTGTGTGTGTGTGTGTGTGTGTGTGTGTGTGTGTGTGTGTTTGCATTGATCCTCCTCGGCCCCTGTCCGAGGCCACTGCTGTCTGTGGGGCAACGGTCTCCCGCCGGTCCCGTCTTTGATTGGCTCCATTCAGACCCTTTCATGTCTAATGGGCCTGTTTGCTGCTCTGTTATGGACACAAACACACCTCGGACCCCCCAGGGCGCTGACGGGGAGGCTGCAGGGGAACACATGTCCCAACCTGGTGGGGCTCAGATATCCTCATATCTCCTTTGGTCCCACTGTCTGTCTCTATCAGTTTGTTGGCATAGATAAAACCCTGCAGTCTGAGCAAGACAAACTCCTTGAGGAGATCACTGCCCGTCTCTCTCTGACTTCCTGTCCATGGATCTCAGCAGAGGTCTTTAAAACGCCCAATTTGTCGTTTCATTTACAAAAAGTCTACGCATAACCATATATTTTAACAATCCAACACGAGGAAATGTTCCATCCGTGGACTATTTTCAGCAACAGATTATTCCACAGTAGATCCTGTAGAATAAATCCAAATTAGTTTTAAACTTTACTTTACAATTCCTTTTACAGGTAAACTAGAACTCCTCATAATAAAGTCATTTAAAGCCGTTTTTAAAAACAACCAAAACAGATTTGGAAAAGGAAAATACAAGTAAAAAAAATATCTTTAACACACCTCTGCCTGTTCGACACTTTTGTTAATCTAAACCTTAAAAACAAACAAGAAAGCATCCGTAAGACCTTTAACTGAGGTTCAGTTTGGAAAAAGGGAGCAGCCAGCAGATCGACCTGAAACAACTCTGATGCTGAATGGATTCCTCTATGCAGATGAAGGCGGTGATGACGCCCAATAATCATTGATCTCCATTGCCGGCAGTCTCCAGCGCTTGCCCGCCCCGTCTGTAACACAGTCAGTTAAGGCCTCTTCCCCTGTCCCATTGATCCCTATCAACCTCATCAAAGGCTCCCGGCGCTTTGATGAGGGGCCGGCGGGACTGGTCCCGGTGGACGAGCAGGCACTGCGACTCCCCTCGTCAAGTGGGGAGGGGGCCAGCACGTCTGTAAGACTGTGAAATTTAAATTTCTCCTCAAATCGAAGGCCCCACAAACCTGAGCGCTGCCCTCTTAATGTCTGTGAGAGTCTCTCCTAGGTGATGGCAGTTTTCAAATACGTTTTGGTTATTTCCGAAATGAAAACACAAATCCTCTCCTTTCTTCCAATACACCAGGGTTTCCCAGGATTCGTAGTAGGTTAGTATTATATCATCATGCATAAATGAATTAAACATACTGTTATGATCGATGGTTTCAACACATAAACCCATAAAATAATCCTCATATATGTTCAGAATATATGTTTACATATCAATTTTGTTAGGAGTACTTCATATATGTTATAAACTTAAACCTTTATACATCCAAAGGATGAATATATAGATAATCTGTCGCCCCAACATGTAACATACATGGCGATCCCACTCTTGACAGGGATGGGGACATATTTTGTGTGTCATATATTACATTTTTACGTGGTGAAGCTGAGAATGTAGGATGTGCAAACAGGAAGAGATATGTACCATTCCCACGCTGTTTCCCATCGCGTGGCCTCAGACCGGAGCTCCTTTCCGATGACGGCGGTAAGATGGAGAGGAGAGACAGCAGGCAGGGGTGTGTTCCCCATCATTTGTCGCTGCCCCTGCATCTGATTGTGGTTTCACGGGGCGGATGGATGGTATCGCTCTGCTCCACCTCGCCGTGTCCCGGCCTGGTCTGTGACACGCACCACTCTGATGTGACACACGGCTCTGAGGTCCCACAAGCTCTCCCAAGTTTTGCATGAAATACATCCTTTTTCTCTGTCTTTTTCTGTATTTTACTCGTTTGATCAGTTCTTTTTGGTGTCACTATTAATCCCTCTGCTTCATGTGTGCCACAAAATGATTTCTCATTTCTCAGGTTATTTATCAGAAAATGAACCGCTTGCTGATTTTTGTTATTTCAGTAATCGTCTGATCATTAAAATCACCCATCATGATAATACTTTTGGCTTTTTGAACCATTTCTGCTTGAAATATGACACCATGGAACATTTTCAGCAGGCTTGGATCATTTGTGTGCTGATTGACTACAACCATCATCCGTAAACAAAAATAAAGCTCCTTACGTCATATATTGAGATGACATCAGCCTCAGGCTACTGTGGAGAGACAACGCTGTCAGTCAGCAGTTATTGTACTAAATATTAATGACGGATAAAAATATCAGCTGGATTTTTTCAGGTTTTTTTGGTTTTGGTTATATATATATTTATCCTGGGAAGCTCGCTGAATTGCTTTAATGTATGAAATGTATTTTACAAGTAAAATTGCCACTAGACGTCGATCCAGGCCAATCACAGATGTACTGGTGTAGCCACGTGTTATCGATGTCTGCTGTTAACAAAAGAATTATGGTTTTAAAGAACCCAGTGCAGAAAAACATGCTTGGGGTGATTCGTGGTTGTTAAATTTCCAGTGACAGTTACTGTTTTAGTGCAGTAACTGGATTTTTACATTGTTTCATTTGTGCCTCTTCTTAAGGAAAAGACTTGAATACTTCTTCCATTGCTGCACTGTTTTAGAATGTTTTGCACACTGTCAAATTGTCGAATCGGCGTAGTGGATTCCAAAGTGCAGCATTTGTCACTGAAATGTGAGAAATGGTGGCAGAAATATGAGAAAGTTAAAACACTCATGTAAAGTACAGTACGTGAGTGAGTGACTGTCACTGCGGATTTATCTAAGTATTTTGATACTTTAGTCGGGTGGAATTCCAATCACAATGTTTGTTTTGTTCAACCAGACATCAAAATTACAAATACATGACTAAATTCCTGAAATAAGAATAATAATGATTAAAAAAAACCCGAAATTCTCACACTTTAGTTGAAACTGGAACCATGGAACTGTTTGTCTTGACTTCTACAGCGAATAAAAATAGTTACATTTTTTGACATGTTCCTGTTGTTCCTGCCTGAACTAAATAAATTCACTTTAAACTTAATGAACTAAAGCTGCATGATGAGAACAGAAGTTTCATAAAAGGAAAAGGAGGCGACCTGAGCTTTTGTGCTGAATGAGCTGCAGCACCTGAAACGTACGATTTCTCTCTTTTTTTAAAATTGAATTATTTCAAAAGTTGTGAACAAAGAGGGAACCATAATTAAAACATGTGGTACATAAATGCACTTATCTACATCATCTTCAGAGTTAGATTTTCTCCTCTGCCTCCCGAAAGCCTCGCAGCAGCCCGATCGCTCTCATTATTTTACCAATGGGCCCGTGTCGTGATTGAGCGGACTAATCCTTTAAAAATGTGTTTGGACCACCGCACTATTTGCACACAAAACAGCGCCTGCCGGTCTTCTCAAAAGAGGAGGAGGAGGAGGAGGCTGTGAGCCACATCCCAGGCGGGATCATCATCTCCAAGTCGTTATCAGTCACTCAACGTGATCCCCAAATCCTCCGTCAGCACTGAACGGGACACAGAGCTTTGGATGATTTCAGGCACCACGGATCGAATCGAGTCCTGGTCTACTTCGTTCCTCCCTGTCAGCTGTTTATTTGAATCCATCCAATTTTACTGTCAACAACGGCTAATTGGATAAAAAAAAAAAAAAAAAAAAGCAAATCTTGACGTCTCTGCTAATAAAAATTAAATGAAATTCTCAATTTTTCACCAAATACAGAAAATGATTGAAAACATAAAACAAGTGTAAAATACAACTCGACACACAATAGTTTATGTTTAACATAATTATGATCAAACTGGTTATTCTGATATCCCTTCAGTACATTTAAGGTGACGTTTCAGTGCAAGAATTTGACTGTGTTGTAATAAACAGAAGTTTATTATTCAATTTATGTGTTTGTAGTGACGTACTATGTCTTTTATTACTGTTTTTAATTCTGAATTTGTTGATGTGAACCAGGAAAATGAGATCATTGGCGTAAAAAAAAAAATCACTGTAGGATCAGTTTCCTCAAATGCTGATCAGTCTAAAGCAAAGTAACACACCCTCAGAGATCTCATCACTGTTAAACCTCTTGTTAGCATCGTGTCATATTTCAGTCAGTCTGCCTTTAATCTGGGGATCATCCCGGATTAGCAGTTGCCATCACTCACTGTTCATTGTGTTGCTAATTAACCTGAAAGCTCCTTTGGAGCTGCAGGATAATGTTGTCTTTTTTTTCTTAAAGGAATTGCAGCGCAAAATTACTAATCAAGAGCTCAACACTCAGTGACGTTGTGGAGAGTGTGATTAATGGATGTTTTGGACAGTAAAGAAGTCACTCAGTCTGCGGAAAAGTTGTGAAAAATTCCTTCGCAGAATGCACATTGGTATATTGAGACTAACAATGTGCATACACAAAAATACAGCAGGTAAATGTTTAAATTAAACCATAAAACCACCGGTTACACTGTAAAAACAAAGTCATTTAAATACAAAGAGTATAGATATTTTAGTCAGGCTTGTTTTTCGTGCCTTGGATGGAAACATATACTCTATATATTTTGATTTATCATAACTGGGAAAGTCTGTGAAAGCTTCATGTCAACAATTTCATCTGCTTTGGGTCTGTGTCAGAAATAGATGTAGGTAAAAATTTTGTTCTAATAAATAAAACGGGAGTTTATAGTTTACCTGAGTTTGAGGCGCACAGTGAAATCAGACCTTCTGTTCTGCCTTTTATTGAATTATCCATGACTTACAATCAGGTCTAAGGTCTGAAATTGAAAACAACTAAGTTATTATTATTATCATTTTATACATTGCAAACGAGTTGATGAACTTTTTAGCCCTGAGTCTTGTCTTCTAAGGTACGGTTTGGTGTGTGCGTGTGTGTGTTTTTTTACAGTATGGATGTCGTTGTAAAGGAGATGCAGACACTTTGGGATGAGGTGTGTCAATTATCTTTTCTTTTTTGGAGGCAGGAAGGAGGGGAGGTGGAGGGGGGGGGGGCCCTTCCCAGACTCACTGGAGCCTTGTTGTAACAGCCTCATTGAGACTGAATGAGACGTCTTAATTACTCCAGTTGTGAAAACTAAAGGAGGGGAGGGTGGGAGGGAAGGGAGGATGTGAGCTTTGATCTTTCCAGCTGGGAGTTTGAAATGAGGAGAGATGCCTCCTATAAATACAGAGGAGCTGCAGCGAGAGGGGCCAGTCAGGACTCCCCCGGCACCGGGACAGAGCTTCAAATTCTGGTCTCGCCATCGACGAATATAAAGGATTTACTCTTTTCTGGCCTTCTAAAGGACAACACTTCCACCCTCTGCAGCCATGAGAGGACATTTCTCTATTGAATGGATGGCCCAAAGCAGCCAGCCGGCGGGCACAGAGACTGCCGCTGGACCCGGGGGGACACATGCAGAGAGTCTGCCGGGTTTTTACTGCAGGCAGAAGCCTGAACATCTGCCTGAGCTGGAGGAATGCAGGAGCCAGAGCCTCAACACATTCAGTCAGCACCAAACCTCTCACAGGAATCAGGGTGAGTTCAATCCACTGAGCGCTCTACGGCTGATAAACGGCTCAAAACACAGTATCGTTTAAACTCTTCATTCTATGCTGTGCTTCACAGGCAAATGCTTTTTATTTCCATAGCAATAAACTGTGGGAATAAAAACATTAACATGTAAATGCCCGACACTTTATAAAAGCAGAGACAAAACTTTTAGTCAGTTCACCAGTTAATCGACCTTTAACTTTTAGCCTAAAAAAGAGTTTGAGGTTTGAACTGGAAGGCCTCCCTTTGTCCTGTCGTGACAACGTTTCTGACTGATTTCAGACTTTTTTTAACCGAAACACTCAAATCAGATCTGAAGTGCAAAATGATCAGCAGATTAATAATGAAAATGATCATCAGGACTCTTTAGGAGGCTCCAAATGTGCTCCACGGTGCTGCATAATCACAGTCACAGGACGCATTTTACTGCATTGGGTACTAATTACTCTAAAAACCTTATTCCTGAGTATACCTGGGCCTACGGGCCTCTTTGCTGTGAGGTATTTTTACTTCAGTGAAGGATCAGAATAGATCCATCAATTCTTTAACGTACTATCTGCACCAAAGAGTTGATTTAAAAAGGATTCCTTGTTCGGTTCTCCTTCCAGTGACCACAGAGGTGGGATTCAGCAGCGGAACAGAGGAGGAGACCTCCGGCTATGAGAGCGAGGGAGGCCGGTCGCTCTCACCCTCCGCCCACACCGACTGCACCTCCGCCTCCTCGCCGCCGTCCCCTCTGCCAGGGAGGAGACCTCGTACGGCCTTCACAGCGGAGCAGATCAGCAGCATGGAGAGGGCCTTCAAGAGGAACGCTTACCTGGGAACGCAAGACAAGGCCGAGCTGTGCAAGAAGCTCAACCTGTCAGACAAACAGGTAACAACCATCAATCTGTTATCAATACGGGCCACCAGCTGTCCTTTTCGACCCAGTTCACTGAAATCACATGACTTAAGACCAACATGCATACGACCAGCATTCTCCTTTTATAAAGCAGTCATACAACGCAGTTGTAAATATGGAAATTTTTGGTGAAATTATATTTCTTGTAAATGTATTGTGTATTAAAACAAAATAATATTTAGAATATTTAAAATAATTTAATAAT
>KV751320.1:10219091-10259230 GCA_001698575.1 Mola mola | reverse complement strand
TTTAGATATCTTAATATTATCATCTAGTTTTCTTTTTCAAATGTGATAATAGGTTGCACTTGGGTCTGTGGTCTGCTGGTTTTTGCCAGCTGAAACAGCACTGTTATACATAAAAGATTTTCTGTGTTGAAAGTGTCCCGCCAAAACAAGATGAATAAGATTCTCTGGTACGAGATTGAAAACATTCCCACATTCAGTACCAGGGAAGCAGTGATCAGCATCAGCTTTTCATCCCACCAGTGTCTGGCAAATCAAAAATAAGTTACTGTGTGTCATCAGGGGCGCATCAGAGCTTGGAGTAACATCTATAGTATGTGCTACCGGGAGACGTAGCTCTAATATGTGAGTCGGGCTTTAGCCGTAAACCCCCTCACTCTCATAGTGATGGTTCTGTTTTACCACATTGAGCTATGGACCATGTCTTACCATACACAATGTGCTGACTATTGTCTGTAATGGGTCAGCTTGTCGACTGCTGCCTGCTGACTGCCTCTAATAGGCTCAGAATATATCTATATACATTGATCCTGAGCCTCCAGTTGGCTCCTCATTAGTTAGGTTAGGTTTCTAAATGCCAAGTATATATGGAAACTAAACATATGAGTTTACTTTTAAAAATAATTGCATTTTTAATGGCTAGCGTAGGTCCTCTCTTGCCCACCCTGAGAAAAAACTGAGCCCCTAAAAGGTTCAGTGAATGTGTAGAATGTCACAGGTGGTGATGGTGGCTCCTTCACTAAGAATAGCTTAAAAGTAATCAGCTATGGTTCAGCCAGTATAGGAGCGACTTTCTGTTCTGAAGGTAGTCATTACATCGTCCCATATTATTTGGGTCTGAAGCACTTTCCAGCTCCCGCTTTCTCCTACGCATTCTTTTCTAGGGTTGTTATTTAAATGCAAGTCCAGTTTAAGGGGTGCCTTTCATGAGGGGATGTATTTTTGGACACCATAGATGATGATGTTCTCGGGGCAGTGTAAATCTGAGTCTAAAAATATGAGTAGGATGTGCTTGTGCCCAGAGCTATGACTCACCCTTCACGCTTCAGCATCGCCTCACGGTTTGAGATCGTCTCTATTATTACAGTAGTTAAATAAAGCAAATTGTATTAATCAGTGTACAAATAAAATCAACAATTTATCATCATGTTCTTTAGATTTGACACAACTTCCTCTGCTTTAAGCAATCATTAAACCAACAGAAAAACAAAATACAGATGCTTCTCTGCAAAGGAGAAACAACTTGACTTGCCTCTGTCTGAAATGTGCAGGCAGACGCTGAAAGAGTTCAGTGTCTTTCAGATTTCAAAAGATTCATGAAAAATATGGGCAAGACGAGAAAGCCGTGTCCCACGTGTTTAACCAAGACGTTTTAAAGAGATTAGATCAGGCAGGATGTCGGGATGTTCAGCTTTAAGATCAAGTCATGTTCTCGCTGCTGAGCACGCTCTGAGAGATTCTCGGCCAGCACCTCCATTAACGAGGCCCTCTGTGCATATTTAAGCAGTCGTACTGCATGCAGTGTCACATATTGCGAGCCGACTGCGTTCCCCCCAGCTTTGAGGTGAGATGTCACTCTCACGGTCTTTAATGAGAGCCACCAGCGCACTGCTGCAGCGAAACAGAACAAATCCTTAATGCCGGCTTCCGCTGGAAATAAAATGGCACGAGAAGGGATCATGCATAAAAAAGACGGACGGACGTCACGGAATTCCACAAGCGATGAACAGCTGAGTTGTTTTACCCCATTAAGGTCCAAAGTATTTGTGTGCAAAACATAAAATAGCTTGACTTTTTAAATCTGTGTTATGGTATTTCATATTGCGCATATAGAAGATACAGCCAAGACAGTCACGCTCCTGTCAGGATGCATCACAACAGCTTTGTTGATGTGTTCTCCAAAACTACATCCCCATCAACCTCAGCTGTACATTAGGTTGGCGAACATTATCTTCACCATTACACCAGGTGAACTATATAATTTTAGCATACTGACATGAGTATTTAGCTCAAAACATTTCTGTGCCCAATTCCGGCCTCACAAAGCTTCTAGTATGACAGTGGATTGTTAAACTTATCACATGGACAGTGGGTCAGATGACTGTGCATACTGTGAAAGGTGCACTCTGTTGCGTCGTCGAGTGCTTTAGCACCTTACATCTCATCGTTTTGGTTTAGTTTTTTTGGTTTGCTATCACCAAACTCATAAAACAATACACTGCTCCAGTGGTAGCAGTTGGGTTTTTTTTATGCTACCAAATCAGTGCAAATACGGCGGCTGAAACAAGGGACGAGTGCCAAAGACCAAAACAGAGCTTGATCAAGAGTGAATATAACGTGAAGTAATAAAATGCCGGTTCAAATAAATGCTCTGTGCCTGCTGGATGAGCTGGAATGGTTTACCAATGCATCTGACAAAACTAAATAACTCAGAGCAGGTTCAAAGGGCTCAGACGTTCACTGGAAAGCCTCACAAGCAGCATCCCTCATGAGATCCAACAGTTATAGCAATTATATTTAAGAGTGTGGTTACAGTGCAGAGCAGTTGGAAGGCCTCACAAGCAGCATCCCTCATGAGATCCAACAGTTATAGCCATTATATTAAGAGTGTGGTTACAGTGCAGAGCAGTTGGAACCCTACTTTTCACATTAGATAAAAAAATGTGTTATGCAAGCCCAGTTTTTGTTCAATAATTCAGATTATTCAAATCTATTTTTATGCACGCACACATTAGCATTCATTTGTGTTCATCCGTCAGATGTGCACTACACTGTTCAGCTACACTTTGGAGGATAGCAAATTTATGCAAACTGCACAGATTTTGTAATGTTTGTCAGAACTGGCAAATGCTAATTAGTTATATAAGCATATATTGACACTCAAAGAAAGCTCCAGTACCTCAAACATGTACTGACTCAAAATACATAGTTGATGCGAATGTCTCCCGTCAGGGCATCTCACCGGGGTTGCTGTTCAGACATTTGAGGGGATGCATTAAAGCACGGAGATGGTTCCATTTATGTACCACACACATCCACTAATTAGCTTTCAGATTCTCTCTATCTCAGACACCATGAATCCTCAACAAATCCATTTTCAGTGTGCAAATTCTCCACGCAAGTTCCAATACTGTTCACGTCGAACCTGAAACGCTCACTGATCTCCCATGCCATCATCACTTCGGTGCCACTCCCACCTCCCGGGCAGCATGGCGGTAATGTGTGCAAGCATGCACATGTGAGCAGTGTAATATCTCAGCAGGCAGGGTGTCAGATTGAGCCAGGATTATGTTAAATACCCCGGGACATCCATTACTATCGTGCTACAATCAGTCACAACCAACCCCACTGACTTCTATGAATATGAGTGTGTGTGTGTGTGTGTGTCCTGCCCTCAAACAGTGCTTTTACTGATATAAAAGCAATGATACAGTGATTTAAAAATAACTCAAAGTAATTAAAAACTTTACTTAAGTACAAATTATTTTCTAAAAGGTTTACTTGGTGTTGAAAGTTCTGTATAGTAACCAATGTTATATAGATGTATTATTAATATTTTTCATCTATATTGGGTGCACGTAGTATTGAAATGACTGCTAGTATGAATTTAATTGTTATTATAAGATTTTTAATTAGTAAATTAAAATGAATGTTTCTGGCAACGTGCAGCAGAAGCAAGTTAAGAACTCAACATTTAACTATTATTATTACCTTTTAAGGACTTGCTCACGTTAATGTGAAGTTTTTCTGAGCAGATATTCTGTTTTATTTTTTTTTAAACATTTAATAAAACTCAACCAAACGTAAAACAACTGCAAGTCGATTAAAAAAAACATAATGGACCCTTTTTTGATGACAGCCATATTGTCGTGAAATCTGAGGGAAACACAGGTGTGAGGTTCTGTACCACTCGTGGCAGAGCCTGTCCATTGAGCCAACTCACACCAGCAGCACATTGACTCTATTTGACATGAATGCGAAAGAATCTTACCTAGTATCACTGGGAACACAAGTGTTTACCCGGTTTTATCTTGCCAAAACCGCTGCTGTGATAAATGTCTATGGGGTAACATAAACTGTAGTGTGAAGTAATCATCCCAACCACGTTTGAATTAAAAAAAAAAATCTCCTTTTGTAGCAATTTAAAACACAGTTTATATGTAAACAAGAGGCTAAAACGTACAGGAAAATGTGTTCTAAAACAGCCGTATTAGTGTACACAGTGAGCAGTCTGTGTCACATGTATGTTTGCCAAACATTTGCCCTCGTTTTACTCTGTTTTTGGTCTTCACCAACCTCTGAGGGAGATATCCGGATCTGTAGCTGCCTACAGGGATTTGTGATTTACCAAAATAACTAAAGACCTTTTTACTACAGCTATTTTGACAATAATTAACAGGTTAGAAAGGCGTCTGCAATTATGCTAATTAAGGTTATGTTCCATTCAGGTCAAAGAGTCAGTGTGTTGCACTCGTGCATGTTGGCTCACTGGATACACTCTGTCAAACTAAATGGAACAGAATTTATTTATTAAACCTGTGTTAGCCAGGAATTTCAGATCAATATGGCTGCTGTGATGGAGGTCTAGGCTATAACTTCAATGTTTTGTACCTCACAGGGAAACCAACATTCCTACAACTAGATCAGATTAGATCAGTAATGGGGGGGTTCCAGTAAGTTAGTCAAAAAAAAAAAGTAGATAAACAGCAATGTCCTGCATTGAAAAGACTGCTTGAGTAAAATTATGCAAGTATTACCAATAATAAAAGCACTCTTTGAGAACATATTTTATCATTTGTAGATCATTAGATCTACTTACAAGGTTTTGAGGATGTTATGTTTTCATCTGCACAAGTTTGTATGTTCCCATTTTACCAACACAACACAACACAACACAACAAGTTCGGATCTTGAATGCGCATCCCGTTCAATTTCAAACAAGGAGTTTTATGACGTTTGTTGTGGAGTAGGAATTGGCCAAAGAAACAGAAGACACAACTGCATATTCTCGATGTGACAACTGTATATACAGTATTTATAGTCACCTCACAACATTTTTTTTTTTTTGGGCACGTGGCGGACATACTAAAAGAACCCTTTCTCACTTATGATTTATGCAGCCTATGTTGGTTTGGTAAAATACACATTCCCTCCTACTGAGCTGTAGCAGAGTACATAATATTGGTTCAGAAATGTAAAATACTCAAGCATCATACAAATATATTTAAGTGCAGTACTTGAGTCACAGTTCTTATTTGCATGCCCTCAAATACTGTATGTTCGCAATAAGACAACCCAGTTCATCCGGTTGCAGAAGCGCTGTATTTCTGAAGAGCTGAAATCCAGAGAGAGGAAAAGAGGAAGAGCATCTAGAGAAGGGGACGATGGTTAGGGAGAAGCGAAAAAGAAGGAGGAAGTAAAGAAGGAGGGAGAGGAGCTCGAGAGGAGCCCTTGTTTCTAAGAAGCAGAGAAACAGTAACAGTTCCTATGTTAGCAATAGGAAGCATGATCCCGCCGTGAAGCCGGCTGCTGGGGCTATATTTAGCTTCTGTTGCCATGTGCCGGGAATGTGCATGACACACACACACACACACACACACACACACGCACACACACACACACACACACACACACACAATAGGTTCACTGACTGGTCAGGCACTCCTGCACATGTGGGTGTGTGTGCACTTTGAAGAGACAATTTCAGCTTTTCTCCTGATTTCAGACATGAGATCATAAGTTTCCTCGTAGCCCTTATTAGATGTGAGGTGATGCATGTAAGTGCATGCATGTATACGCACACATATGCAAGTACTTTTCCTTTCTGCTCACACATGTGGTTGTTGCTTCACTAATGCCGGAGCTGCACTAGCCTCAAAGTCACCCATTAGTTCAGCTGGGTTTGCCTCACAACAGGGAACAGAGGAGCTCTGAATTTCCCAGGAATTACGCCATAAATGTTGAAACAGCAGTGAGGTTATAAATTTTAGATTAAATAAAATGAAACCATGGTGGCCATGTGTGCTTTGATATACAGGCCATGTTTCTTATCTAGTGTTTGACCTCTACAGCTTGCCTCATTAAAATAAATTTCCCATCATTCTATAACCTGCTCTATGCTCACACCGACCGCAGAGCTCAGCGCCTCTCTCTGGTTTGTAATAAGTCGAGAAACAGCCGAAGGTTTCACAGTCTCCCCACCGACTATCTCTGATTGGCTCCCTTGATTGTGACAGTATGGTTTCACAGTGTAAAAGGCCTCAGAAAGAGCGGATCCAGTTCTGGAGGCTACAGCTTTTTCTTATTTACAATTTTTAAAAAATAAGAATTGAAAAGAGATCAATAAAGATAAAATAAAGAACTGACCTGGAAACAATTGTTCATAATTCACATAACATGAGAAGTGTGATGCCATGATTTATGATTTATGATTTATGATTTGTACAATAAATGAGGCTAACTGCAGCAGTCAGTTATAGGTCAGTAGGAGAAGAGAGTGTAAAAAGATAGCAGGACTCTGAATGAAGATGATAAAATCCACAAAATATGTGTTTTATGTCAGCTGTTTTCAGTAAAACAACCTTACATTCAGACTTCAGAGTAGAGCCGCTGCTCCTCCGTGTTGAGAGGAGCCAGTTGAGGTGGTTCGGGCATCTGGTCAGGATGCCTCCTGGACGTCTCCCTGGGGAGGTGCTTTGGGCATGCCCATCCGGGAGGAGACCCCGGGGCAGACCAAGGACACGCTGGAGACCAAGGACACGCTGGAGAGATTACATCTGGCTTGGCAACGTCTTGGTGTCCCCCCGGAGGAGTTGGTGGAAGTGGCCGGGGAGAGGAGCGTCTGGATCTCCCTGCTCAAACTGTTGCCCCCGTGACCCGGACGTGGATAAGCGGCAGAAAACGACACGAAACGAAACCTTACGTTGTTAATTCGTAATTTCTGTTGTCCTTGAATGAACTTCATTTCCCCAAATCCCTTGACTTGTGCAGGCTAAATGTCATACCTCAACAAAATATCTTACGAATCAAAGTCCCTTCCCTTTAGGTGGACCACTATGAGACTTCATTTTAATAACAAAAATGTAGTTAATAGCGATAGACAAACATTTTGATCCCATTTGATTGTGCCATGAATCACACACACAGTGTTTGTCCATTTAAATGGCAATTTTGCAACCAAGTATCCTGCAGCTTGTCATAAAGCTGTTTAGCTTAAGAATGGGAAAACAAGACACGCACCCAACTGTGATGTTGTGACGTTTAACGCTCATCGTAACCTTGTAGAGAAAGCCCACATGCTGTCCGAGAGATACCTGAACCAGCTACCTGTCCTTTCACACGGCTTAGTGGCACGGTGATGGATATCTGTGAGACGAAATGCAGTTGACTAAGAAGTTTTGCAAAAACCTAAACAAATGTCTTTATGAGAAACTGTGACTTTCTCGACTAACTTGCCTTTTAAACTAACAAACGCTGGTACGGTGGGAGTTTGCCTCTGTTAATGAAGGGTATTGGTGATGATGTGTCTGAAAACAGCCAGATAGAGACTCATAATTCTGCTTAGTAAGTATTCAAGTTATAAATTATTGGGATTATCACTCTAGAGAAGAGCACTGGGTAATTTTACAAGTATGTTTTAAACTGACTTAGGTTGATTGATGCTTTTTCAAACGTAGGTTAGGCTTCTGCTTCGTCTGGCATGGTCTACAATGCTGTATGGAAGGCAATTACGGCCAGGCGTGAGAAAAAAATATATAAGAGGTCAGATTTTTTTCATTAATTAGCTACTTCGAGAAAAAAATGCTGAAATGTATAGGAAAAAAGACAAAATGATGACAAAAATGTTGAAATATACTTTCATGAATAAAGTTGAAATATTTAGAGCTTAAAGTTGACCTTTTAAGACTCGAGATAGTGCAGAGGAGGCTGCATTTGTGTAAGTTGAAATATTGTGGGTAATGGACACATGAAAGGGTATCACTGGTTAAAGCTGCACCTAATTCAGAGGAGATGTGTAGTATCACAAGACAAAATAAAACAGTCAATCAAGTTTGTTATTTGATAGTGAGGATTTTGAGTTCAGTTGGGTTCACCCGCTGGTAAAATTGTATCTCAACGTTATTTATGACATTTTGTCTTATTTCTAGATATTGTGACTTTACTCTCAGTGTTGTATTTCAGCATTATTCTCGACATTTTGACTTTCTTTTTTGAGTGCATAATGAGAAACATCTTCCTCCTTTCATAATTCTTCTCTCATGCCTGGCCCAGATCCTCTTCAATAGTAGAAGACTTTACTGCAGGGCAACTTAAACAAAGATGAAAGCAACACTATGGATACTGAGTTCAGTGACTATGACAGGATTGAATTAAAGTGAAGTGGATAATACATGTATTACATCTGGTGAGGCCAATCACAGTCCACATTCATGCATATTTAAGGATATATATGGAAAAGGAACTACATTAAGTCATGTTTTGCAATGGGACCAGATCAGTTTAATTTTGTGGGTACTACTCTCTGACATTACAGAGCCACAAGCATGACCAGTGTTTATATTGGCCACTGCATCATTTCAAGGATTTCATTGCCTCCTCAGTGGACGATGTTGGAACTTCCGTGACGGACTGGATCAAGAAGACACTAATCCACCAATTAATCTAGTTTTTTAGGGTTAATAAATTACCTAGCAGATTCTACTTAGAAATAATATAGGATATAAAATATAGGATATAATTATGACTGCATTCATTTGACCTTGTCCTGTAATGCCTGGCCTTCCACCAGGTGGCGCATTAGGCGCAGCGATACATTGACTAGATTTTGCGGAGCCCGGGCTCTGTTATTACTCTGCTACTGCTCTGAACCCATCTGCAACACTGAGTGGGCCAAAGGAAAGTTAAGTCGACAGTGAGTGCCGAGTATTTCATAAGGAATGGACAACTAAATACCTTTTCACTGAAGTCCGGTCAAAGGCTGTATGTCTTATTTGGCAAGAAACCGTTGCGGTTTTAAAGGAATACAACATCAGCAGTCACTTTTCCACCAAGCATGCTAATTATGCTAACAAGCAGTCAATGCAAGAACCGACGGCGAAGACTTAGCTAGCAAGCTAAACAACAAAACGGGGTCATTTACATTACATTCCTTGGCACTGGACAAAAGTAATGACATAAAGGACACCGCTCAGCTTTTAAGTTTTATCAAAGGGATTAATGAGAATTTTGAGATAACGGAGGACTTTTTGGCCATGGAATCTCTAAAGGGGTAAACGCGGGGAGAGGACTTGTATGACACGTGTCGGGGGTCATCAAGAGGCACAAGCTACCTTGGAGTACGCTCACCAACGTTACCACAGATGGATCCCAAAATCTGACTGGAAAAAACATCGGGTTGCTCAAAAGAATCCAGGAGAGGGTAAAAGAGGACAACCCTGAGCAGGAGGTAATTTTCTTACACTGCATAATCCACCAGGAAGCACTGTGTAAATCCGTATTGCAGCTTGACCACGCTGTGAAGCCAGTTGTAAAACTCGTTAACTTTATTCGAGCGAGGGGACTTCAGCATCGTCAGTTTACTAAGTTTCTTGAAGAAACTGATGCTGATCACCAAGACTTGCTTTACCACTCCAATGTCGGCTGGTTACTTTTGGGGCAAGTATGTCAACGGTTGTGGGAGCTCAAACAGGAGATTATCTAATTTTTGGAGCTACTTGAGAAAGCTGACGATTTTCCTGAGCTGAGTGACACAGATTGGCTTTGTGATTTAGTTTTTTGCTGTGGACATACTGACACTCATGAATGAGCTGAACGTGAAGCTACAAGGGAAAGACCAGTTTGTGCATGAAATGTACACAAACGTCAGAGCCTTCAAAACCAAGCTAGCTTTATTCTCAAAGCAAATGTCAAACAAGGCATTCACTCATTTCCCCACACTGGCTACGCTGACAGAGGCCCCTCGACATGTGAAAAAAGACAGGAAATCAATAGACGACCTGCATGGAGAATTCTGCTGTCGGTTCTCCGATTTTGGAAAAATCGACAAGTCACTTCAGCTGGTGTCATGTCCCTTCACAAAAGACCCTGAAACGGTGCCACAGGAGTTGCAGTTGGAACTGATTGATCTCCAATGTGACACCGTCTTAAAGGAGAAGTTCAACTCTTTTAAACTGGATGAGTTTTATGCTTCATTAAGCGCAGCCAAATTTCCAAACATCCAGAAGATGGCACAGAGGATGCTGGCGTTGTTTGGCTCTACGTATGTGTGTGAACAGACTTTTAGTGAGATGAACACCAACAAAGCGCTCCACGGATCCCTGTTGAGTGATGAACACCTCAGATCTGTTCTGAGAATTGCCACAACGAAACTAACACCAGACTTTGATGCACTAGCAAAAAAGGGTGATCAACAACACTGTTCCCACAAAAAGTGAATGTATTAACACTGTAATGCCTTTTTTATATTTATGTTTGATATGTATGCGTCTGGTGCTGGCCCGGCCCGTCTGCCAAATTTGAAAAGTCAATGGGGCCCCTGAGCCAAAAAGTTTGCCCACCCCTGGCTTATATGCTCATGTCTTTTCTTATAACAAAACCCCCACAAAAACTGTGATAACATTGAACTTAGAAAAACATTTATATCAATAATAACAATAAATAGTGGATTAAACAAAAAGATTTCATCAATAAAGAACGTCCTGTTACAAGAAGATAAGTTAGCATTTGTCTATAAATAAATTTACACACTGAATTATTAGATACCTCTTCTTCAACAACCAATGATGCTGCAGGCTCACAGAACCCTGCAGACGATTGCGCCATCTACTGGTGAGATAGGATAAAGCTAAATACAAAGTGCATCTTCAGCATTGTGAATAAACTCAAATCTTCCATCACCACTCATGGGGTTGTGGGGAGCTGGAGACGGATCTGAGCATCGCCGCGTGAAGGCAGGGTAGGACAGGTGGCCAGTTCATCACAGGGCTGACATACAGAGATAAACAACAACGCAAACTCACACCTGAGGGTATTTATTCCAGAGGAATCTGTAAATGTAACCTGCATGTCTTCAGTCTTTGGGAAGAAGCCAGAGTACTTGGAGGGAACCCACACAGACATAAGTAACACAAGCACACTGCATACAGAGAGACACTGACCCTGCCGGGAACTGAACCCTGGAATTTCTTGCCGTGAGGCGACAGTCAAGTTTAATATTAACACACTGGATCGATGAATCTAATAAACCTTAGAGTGACACTCCCACAATCCCTTGTGACTATCAAGCAAACTCTGACGTACTCACCAAATACAATCAAAATCATTGTCATCATCAATAGCCAGCAATTGCATTGCCCTTTAAAGTTGAATCATTTTAGCTGCACTGCAGGTCTTAATAAATTAAAAATTTACAGAAATAAACCCAACCAAACCAAAACCACAGTGACACAAATTGGATACAAAACAGCTGTGGGGAACAATAAACAATAAGTGAATTAAAGGTCAAAGGAGGACGTATCATTGACTCAGTGTCAGTAAGTCAGTAATTCACTACACTCTCTGCACAATATGGCTACTTGGACGGACTATGATTTGTTTATTTTTATGCTTTCAATTGAAGTCAATAGAGATATAAATGTGGTCGATAAATATTTGGAACACTTCTCAGGACAATGTTGGAATAGTTTAGAAAATTATTATTAGAGAGAAATTACATATCCCTTTACCTTAAAGTTGGGACATTGTGTAAAAATGTAAATAGACACATAATATGATGATTTGCAAACCCCATATTGAATTGAAAATACCACAAAGAAAACATAAGATGTGGAAACTGGGAAATGTCATTGTGCTTCAAAATTAAATCCTCATTTATAAATTTTGAGCTCAGTTGGTTCACCTCTTCTTTTAACAAGCATTTGGAAAGTGCAGAGACCTTCTTCTTCCTCCTCTTTTGGCTTTACGTAGCTTTTTCTAGGAGTCGCCACAGTGAATCATTCTCCTTCATCCCTCCCTGTCCTCTGCATCTTCTTCTGTCACACCAACTATATGCATATCCTCTTTGGTCGTCCTCTTTGCCTCCTGCTTGGTAGCTCCATCTTGAGCATCTTGCTACCAATTTGTTCACTGTTCCTCCTCTGCACATGTCCAAACCATCTCAATCTGGCCTCTCTAACTTTGTCTCCAAATCGTCTGACCGGTGCTGTCCCTCTGATGTGCCCGTTCCTAATCCTGTCCATCCTCATCGCTCCCAAAGAGAATCTCAACATCTTTAACCCTGCCGCCAACGTCTCCAAACCAAACAACATTGCTGGTCTTACTACCCTCCTGTTAATCTTTTCTTTCACTTTTGCTGCTACTCTTTTGTCACAGATCACTCCTGACACTTTTCTCCACCCACTCCACCCTGCCTGCACTCACTTCTTCACCTCTTCACCACACTCCCCTTGCTCTGAAGTACTTAAACTTGTGGACCTTTTCCACCTCTACTCCCTGTAACCTCACTGTTCCACTTGCCTCCCATCCATTCACACACATGTATTCTATCTTGCTACGACTGACTTTCATTCCTCTTCTTTCCAGCACATACACCTTCCACCTGCTCCCTGCTCTCACTACAGATCACAATGTCAATCGTCCACGGAGATTCCTGCCCGACCTCATCTGTCAGTATATCCATCACTATATTAAGCAAGAAGGGGCTCAGGGCCGATAGTTGATGCAGTCCCACCTCCACCTTGAAGACATCCCTCACTCCTACAGAGCACTTCACCACTGTCCTACTGCTCTCATACATATCCTGCACCAGTCAAACATACTTCTCTGCCACTTCAGACTCCCTCATTCAGGGCCACAGTTCCTCCCCTCAGCACCCTGTTGTAGGCTTTCTTCTCTTAGCGTGGCTCATCAACTTTATCTCTCTGTAGCTGCTACAACTCTGAACATCACCCTTGTTCTTAAAGATCGGCACAAGTGCACTTTTCCTCCATTCCTCAGGCATCTTCTCACTGTCCAAGATCATGTTGACTAGCTTCATAAAAAACTCCACTGCCCTTTCTCCTACACACTTACATACATACCTCTAACAGTATGTCATCAGGACCAACTGCCTTTCCATTCTTCTTCCTCTTCAAAGCTTTTCCCACTTCATCTTTACTAATCTTTCCAACTTCCTGTTCCACAGTTTCAACCACCTCCACCCTTCTTTCCCTCTCATTTCCTTCATTCATCAGCTCCTCAAAGTACCCCTTCCATCTTTTCAGCACACTCTAATCACTCATTAGTACATTTCCATCCCAGTCCTCAATCAGCCGAACCTGCTGCACAATCCTTCCGAGCTCGATCCCTCTACCTCGCCAGACGATAGATCCTTTTCTCCATCTTTAGTGTCCAACCTCTCATACACCTCATCATAATCCTTCATTTTAGCTTTTGTTAAGCTAAAAGGAGACTTGGTGGTGAAAATGGTTCACCACCAAGTAAAACGGTTCACCACCAAGTGAAAAGTAAAACTGCTGTGAGGACTTCAGGGAGAGGTTGAGACGGGCTCTGGGTGGTCGTGAAGAACTGCCAGATGACTGAGTAACCACAGCAACAGTGACCAGGGAGACAGGTAGGGAGGTGTTTGGTGTGTCATCTGGACAGGACGGATGATAAGGAGACTTGGTGGTGGAATGAGGAAGTACCGGAGAGTATAGAGAAAGAGGTTGGCGAGGAAGAAATGGGATTGTGAGAGAACGGAAGAAAGTCAACAGGAATACAAGGAGCTGCAACGTAAAGCGAAGAGGGCGACGAGTCGGGACTGATGGCAAGACAGTTTAGCACCCAGACTCTGACTATACAGCCATGCTGTTGTAATACATGCAAAATGTCATTTGACATTCTCTTGCTGTAATAAACAAGGCCTCACCTGAAAAACACATTGTCTACTTGGTAGCATATGTTGCTCCATAACCTGTATATGTTGATTTCTCCAGCCTTAATGTTGCCTTCACAAATGTGAAGTGTACCCATGTCATGTGTACTAATGTACCCCCTTACATCGATGAACTCCCCAAGTTCTTTCACATTGAGAAACATTTTTTCTTAAATTGTTGCACTATTTGCCCGTGGCGTCATTCAGATTGGTGAACTTCTTTAACTTCTGAACTCCTCAGAGACATTCAGCCTCTATGGATGCTTCATACCCAATCATGTTACTAACCTGTTGCCTGTGAGATGTGAGCACAAACTGAAGTGCTTGTACCTCCCTTGAGTGTATGTTATGTGTTTTTCTTGCGTGGGAACAGAAAAGTCAAACAAAAACAACATATTTAGAATAGGATTGAGTTTATTTCCTAAGAAAACTTGATTATTGAAACTGTTAAATGCAATGGAGTCTCAATGTACCCAAAACCGGCGGGATTTCTGAAACAATACAATAAAATCAAAGTTCTATACAAATGTAACCCAGAGAGAAAGCGGAATTGATTAAATAAGTTTAGTGTAGTAACAGTGTTGTACCTGAAATCTGAGATTGCCTACAGTATAAACTACATCCTCAAATTACTTTCTATCAAAGCTGTCATATATTAACACACATTTCCTCTCAACACCTCCCTAACATCTCTCTCTATAAGTTTATTTAGGACAAAGCAATGATTATCTTTTTACATTCAGTCTTCTGATACAATACAAATTAACTTATTACAATAAGACAGAATGTAAGTAAACAGCTGAAAAATATTTACTCAGAATGGGAAAGTTAAAATTGTTTCCTGGAACATGGCAACAAGCTGGAGAGCGGTAACACTGAAAGACTTGGACACAGGAATGGTGCTAATGTAACACAGCTGGTGAAGAGCCGACTCCTGACTGCTGCTGCTCACAGGTCAGCTTTGGATTCCTTCAAGACGCTTTTAATACAATGCACACATGCCTATTGCAAGGATGTGCTGTGAAATTATTCCTCTTGTCACAACAGCTGTGAGGAGATCCTCGTGAGCTGTAAAAAAAATCCTCTTCTGTGCAACGACTCAGTTTATCATATGACGCAGACTGAGTCAGACAAATCATGAGGATCTCATCCAAAGTCAGTCTGTTTGGAGCCAAATTAGAGCAAGTGATTGTCCATTTCAAAACACTGACTGGGGGTTAGAGCAAACACCTGACCACAAACAACATACACGTTGAAGCAACATTTTGAGCTGTGGTGTCGTCTGTGTGGGAATAAGAAAAAGGCGAGCAGAAACAAACAATGACGAGGAAGAAATGAGTGAACGTTTTCGGTGAAATGGAGTGTCAGATACTGAAAAATTAAAATTGACACATAGATTTATACAAACACCAACTGTTTAGTTGGTAAAAACTGAGCTAGAGCACGAAGGGGTGTGTGGATATAGAAAAAAAAGAGTTGGATTTGGAAAACCTTTCAAACACATGGTTAGCCAGTTAACTGAAACCAGCAGCATAAAGCATACAGAAAATAAGTTAAAAAAGATTCATCACCTGACTGAAAGACCTAAAAGTTCATTTTTCTTACTTGCACATGAGCGCCAGCCAATTACTCCCAGTGGCCACTTGTGGTACTGCAATGAACCCCCCACAATAAACTTCCGTTATTAAAGGGACATCCATTAAAACTGATGACACGACACGTCAAACTGCAAGCAAGGTGGATTATTGCTTTAAGTATTATAACTTTTTAATAATATTAAAAACTATAAGTTTCCAGTGGAAACAGTTTCTATTCTAAAATTCCACTTTAGCCTGCTCACACGTCCTGTACGAAATGCAGTTTATTTTAAGCATTAGGCCGCATTTTGTTTCTGCCCTGAGAGAAAAAGGTGTATCTGCTGTCAATGTCTTCCAAGATATTAAAAAAACTCAAATTAACACTCATTTTTCAAGGTGGCTGGTTTAATTTCTTCATCTTTTAGGTATTATTAGCAAACCACTGGTTTTGTTTGTGTTTCTGGAACCTCTACTTCTTCTACTTTGTTCACTACAGCCATGCTTACACCACCAATATGCACAGCTGGCTGATGAAATCGCCCCTCATTCACTATTATTTTCCCCCAATTCTTGCAACTTTTTAAGAAGCTTCAAATTTGCTTGACAATCAGGTGCCAACAGAGTGTAGTGTTGACAAAACTCCAGCGGAGACCAAATCTATTTAATTAGCTCAGCTTTGGAAAACATCGGTACACTTAAACAAGTGTCCGAGGGTCAAATAAAGTCTGATGAATCTGCAAGTACACATTTCTGTGTGTGTCACTTTTTACAGTGGGTTGCACTACAAAAGATTAGCTTCAGGCCAGTACTGACAAGAGGAACAACTGCAGCAACTCATAACTTTATCAAAGTACCTCTGTGCATGTGAATATTGCATTAAAATAGAAAAAATGCTTTAAAACACTGATGTTTCTGTTTTTCCTTAAAACACTTTCTCACTTTTCATATCTTTGTTATAATAATATATGAACACTGAGAAATTAGGTTGTTATTTACAGGCCATTTCTGAGATAGTCCACGTTTACACAAATGCAACAATGGATGACTGATGCTTAAAATGCTCGTTACTGGCATACATTATGGGTAGTGGAGTAATATGAAGACTGGTTGCTTGCTTGCTGGCATGTATGACTGAAATACTGTCTCTCTCACACACACGCACTGAATGACACGTATGGGAATGTTAACAGTAGCTAAATATATAACAGAAAAGGCAGGGTAAAAAAAAACTCTTGGGCAAAATAAAAGGATGTTTAAAAGAAGAACTGGAAGCATCATTTCACTGTTATAAAAATTCCAAACAATGAAATCACTGCAGGTGCTGGATCCACAGCGCCCTCTGCTGGAGCGGGGATTCGGTGCATCGAATGTGGATTAATCCGCCAGTGAAAATAGTCCAACAGAAATGCACTACTTCATCCTATTGGTGTGATAAAAGCTAAGCTATAGTGAGTTGCTGTGCAGAGTAAGGGATTCTAAAAATGATTGTTTTGTTTTAACATGACCAACTACAGTAATTTCAGCAGTCGGGCTGGATCATAATGAAATGTTTGAATACAAGCGCACACATTTTTTCAGTTAACTTCATTAGAGAAATAAAAACGTATTGCAGCTAATATTTATTTATACTAAATTTATCTTTCATCTACAAGATGTCAAAAAATAGTAACTGCCTAACTCAGTCACAACTGCTCATCCCATTTAATCTAAAGAAACCAAAGTTCCCAAATGTTAACTACTGCTGTACAAAAACACTGCAATTATAAATGGTTTCATTTCGTTTCGTTTTCTGCCACTTATCCGGGTCCAGGTTACGGGGACAACAGCCTGAGCAGGGAGATCCAGACGCTCCTCTCCCCGCCCACTTCCACCAACTCCTCCGGGGGGACACCAAGAAGTTCCCAAGCCAGCCGAGAGATATAATCTCTCCAGCGTGTCCTTGGTCTGCCCCGGGGTCTCCTCCCAGATGGGCATGTCCGAAACACCTCCCCAGGGAGACGTCCAGGCTCCTCACCCTATCTCTAAGGCTGAGCCCAGCCACCCTGCGAAGGAAGCTCATTTCGGCCGCTTGTATTCGCGATCTCATTCTTTCAGCCACTACCCAGAGCTCATGACCATAGGTGAGAGTTGGGACGTAGATTGACCTGTAAATTGAAAGCTTTGCCTTCTGGCTCAGCTCTCTCTTCACCACAACAGACAGCTTCAGCGTCCGCATCACTGCTGACGCTGCTCCAATCCGTCTGTCAATCTCCTGCTCCATTTTCCCCTCACTCGTGAACAAGATCCCGAGATACTTGAACTCCTCCACCATTTTCCGGCTGAGAACCATGGCCTCAGATTTAGAGGTGCTGATCCTTATCCCCGCCGTTTCACACTTGGCTGCAAACCGTCACAGTGCGAGCTGGAGTTAATTTTAGACAATTTTTTTTATTCAAATTAGGAACTGTCTGTTCAGACAATAACTTGTCAGACTTGATAAATCTGACAAGTTTTGATGCTGGACACATTTTAGTTTATACCAAAAAACAATACTGAGGTTTCATACAGCTACCAGTGACCTGTTGTTCCTGTCAGACTGTTTATGTTAAAGACAGATATATGAAACCAGCCTCAAATCATACATACTAAGTCAACAAATCTGACTCTCCAATGTAATTAAAAAAAAAAAATTCCTTGATTTTTAAACTTTGGTTAACTTTGGCACCACTATGGAAGTCCTTTACGCCTCACTGTTTAAATTCTATATTTAGATCAAGCTGAAATTAGGTTTTTTGCTACACACACCACTGCTGTATGCAGGACAGCAGTGTTAAGTGAGGGAAATAAAAATCTGGACGTACCTTGCAGCTTTTAGCACAGCTTTACGCTATCAACAATGCACAATATTATCGTGCAAATTGGCTAACTTGTGAATTTAATTAATGTCTCAACTGGACGGATAATTCAGTGGACACAGACAACACGTGCGCACACACACAAACACATGTAGCTTTGGCACCCAGGCAGAATAAAGCGAGGAATGGCAATGCAGAGTTTAGTACGAAAAGTTAAACCTGGAAGAAAGGCACCGCCAAATTAAAATAAAATGTATTCATTTATAATATATACAGATGTATAGTCCAAAGTGTATAAAACAACATAAAATAATAATAATTTCAATGAGAAGCACATAGGGGAATGGAGGTGAGAAGTGCGGATCTACATAACAGACAAATAAAAGTCACTCTCACTCCAGTCTCGTCCAATAACTACGTTCCAGCCATAGATGATTCATCAATAAAAATAAAACAATAATCTCTACTTGGTGGAGAGCAGGTCTTTTGCGGCGGGAAGACACAACTGTACTACCCATGAGCCTCCTCTTCTGTGGAGCTCTCCTGGGCTTGGCTGCCACCTGTGGAAACCGACCAATGAGAGGAGAGCTGGTGTGAACAAGGGGCGATGACATCACAGTGGGGGAGCAATCGCACAGTGGGCGTTAAAACGCAGACACGGAATGACAGAAGAGATGGCACAAAAGAGACGAAGAAGAGCCAGAGTTTTTGAGACATAAGCTCAAGTTTCTCGAAGCCTTTGTTGCCACATTGAAGTATTAACTAAAAATGCATTTTTCCCACCCACAACAAGCAATGTTTATTATCATTTTACAAGCTCTGCATATGAACTTTGCACTTTTGATCGTGATTATTTAATGCTTGACGCCAGGATATGACCAAATCTGCAACACTGTTGAATTTCATGAGTTAAAAGATTTTTGTGCGTAGATTAAACTTTCATGGATATTCAGACACTTGAAAGCACAATTAAACATTTTTCCGAAACTTAAAACCAAATCTGGTACTGTAAAAATATTAGTGTTATGGCCTTATGTATAATATTAAGATATTTTAAGCCATATCAGGATACATGAAAAAAAAAAAAAAAAAAAAAAAAAAAAAAAAAAAAAAAAAAAAAAAAAAAAAAAAAAAAAAAAAAAAAAAAAAAAAAAAAAAAAAAAAAGGAAAAAAAAAAAAAAAAAAAAAAAAAAGAAAAAAAAATCAAACATCACAATCTTTTTTTTATACTGTACAAATGACTAAAGTAGGTGAAGATAAATAGTAGAACACTGATAAGTACAGAAAATGACATCATTTTACTGTAATGCAGCCTTTAAAGTTATGCAATATGATATACAGTATGTTCTCTTATCACAATAACAACGATATACAGTATATTTACAGTAAATATCTTATATCGCAGTAAAATTTCATAACATTTTTTTCAAAATCCCATTGACTTGGGATAGACTATTAAAAAACTGCTTATCTGTGCCTATTATTGCATATTGTTATTAGTATTAGCATTTTTGAAAACAGATATCCGATGCAATAACAAATAACTTATAGGTAAAGTTGCTTGCGGCGTCCTGCACTTTTTAAAGGGGACATTAAAAAGATTTTTTTTTTTTTAAGAGATTCTCATTTTGGTGCAAATTTCAGAACAAATTCAAATAGAGATATTTTGCTGTACCTTTGGTGTTTTATTTCATTAAAATTCAGAGGGCTATTTAATTTACTGAATTAATTGTGAAAAAATTTGAATAATGTTGGGAGTTCTATTTTGTAAAGACATGCTTGAAGGCATTTCAACTACATTTTATGTTAGAGTTTTTTGTTTTGTTTTTTTTCTTTAATTTTGACACAATGGTCACATTTTTAGTGTCAGCTTCACAGTTACTGGCATTCTCCATTCCCAATAATCAGTATCAGTCCAGAAAATTCCACATCGGAAAATCCCCACTACTTACATCAGTAACACTTGCAATTCTGTGTAATGATCGGAACAACAATCTGATACAGCTGGTGACAACAAACACCATTTCCCATAAATCCTTGTGCTAAATGTCATGTCTCTGAAGAACACACGTTTGTGCTATATAACAAGGTTTTTTCCCCTACGGAATACCTTCAAAACATGATAAATTCATTTACATTTACACGTCTGAGGGCTAATTGTGCTTGTTTGGGTTCAAAGTCACTTTTATGCCATCTTGTCACTTTGGTCTGCTGTATTACTGTGTACGTGAGGCGATGCAACACATCCTTGAGGGGAGCTGACTAAGCAGCTGAATCAGATCCTCTCACAGAGGAAACGACGTGCGAGACGGAGCAGATCTGAGCATTTACATACCCGACACAGCAGAGTGAGGCGATTTCAGGGAGGAGCAGAGAGGGAGAATGACACAGGATGAACAAACACACACACAATTGTCCATAGTCAAGAAAATATGTGTCATAAAAACAAAGTTTTAAAGATAGTCCTTTTAGGGCAGACCAGGAGAGGGATTACATGAGTGAATGCGTGCATCTGTGTGTGAATGAATGTGTTGCATGTCATGCCACAGACAGGCTGCATTTCATTTACCTCATGCAATATACACTTAACAGTAGTTCTCAATGGTGTCAAAGAATGAAAAGTTTACAGGGAACTCTGGGCAGGCCAGAGGAGAGAGGCGACACAGAGGGTACGCGAGGAGGGAAAAGAAAGAGAGAGAAAAATCGTTTTAGTTCAGCTGTAGACAAACAGGAAAGCACTTATTAAAAAAGAGTTATTGTGTCATTTGTGACGGGCAGAGCAGCAGGCCCTGGAAGCCAGACAGCGGCGAGTACAAGGCTACCTTGTGTGGTGTTTCTGTCGTTCAGCAGCTTGGTCTGACTGTTGGGCAAGATCTTAATCTCTGGGGGATCTGGACTCTGACCCACCCGCGAAGCCATGAGAGCGTTCAAATACTGGAGACGAGTCACCTACGAGTCAGACGACAGGGATTCAAGAGCAAGAAACCCAAAGTTGTATATGGAAAATATCAACAGCAAATCCAAAGTAAAATTATTCATAGGGCAGTAAAAGGTTTTGCAATTGTAACGGATGCACTTTTACTGTTAATATTAACTACTTCATATACTGTTGGCTGGTTTAATCAACGGCAATTTACCACGTCACTTATCTCAGCCCTGTTTCCAGCTTTGACACAATGAGTTTTCCAGCTGATCCAAGAGGGTCTTTGAAGAGTTTATTTAGCTTAAAAAAAGAGGAGCATTTTTTTCAACATATTCCTTTGGCTTATCAAAATAAATTCTTCTGGAGTTACATGGTTTTTACTGGAAGAGATGGCGAGAACACACTGGACATTACATGCAGTTAGGCCCAGAAGTATTTGGACAATGACACAGTTGGTTTTGTTTTAAATAATCTTTGCCTGATCTCAACTCAATAGAGCAGCTTTTCAGTTACTGAAGTGAAAACTGAGGGACGAAAGACCCACAAACAAGCAGCAGATGAAGGTGGCTGCAGTGAAGGTCTGGCAAAGCATATCCAGGGAGGAAACTCAGAATTTGGTGATGTCCATGGGCTCCAGACTTCAGGCAGGCGTTTACTGCAAAGGATTTTCATCTTACTGTGTTACTAAACTATGGTTATGCTTACAATTGTGTTAGTTTGTCCAAATACTGAATACCTCCATTTTCAGGGGCTCAAAAAAGAAACTCTGCACTTCTATCACATCTTGATTGCTTCAAATCCATTGTGGTGGAGTATAGAGGAAAAAAATATAAAAACTGTGTCATTGTCAAAGTACTTCTGGACCTAACTGTACATCCATGTGGTGAACATGTTACAGAATCATCATATTTCTGTCAGAATTTTGGTCTGTTTTTGCCGTCTCTATGAAAACAAAGGTCGTTGTTTTAACTTGTAAAAGCAGCACCCTGACTGCCTTTACGTTGAAGTAACTCTTAACCATTAAAAACTTGTTTAAAGTTGAAAAAACTGGTTAATTGTTACAGTGTTAAGCAAAGGCAGCGGTCAGATTGAAAACACACACACACACACACGCACACTTGTACACACCCGTATGAGCTGCAGGTCGGTGAGAGCTCGGACAGTGTAGTCGGGACAATAGCTGGACGGGCTCGTAGCTTCTGCCGAATCAAAGGGATCCCTGGGAGAGTGACGCTGGCCCGACACCGGGGACTGGTGCACTGTCAACACACACACACACACATTCAGCACAATATCTCGCAAACATCAGCTATTTTTACAGCCTTGTGTTGACTCATATACACCTGTTATGTAAACATTGGCAGAATAAAAGTAATCAGGGATCAATACTACTCAATGGTTTTCTGTATGTAATAACTGGAAGATAAATTACTAAACTTAAAGGGAAACTCCAGTCTAAAATGTTCTTCTTTAATACTGTACTTTAAAGTTGGTCCTCAAACAAACAACCTTTTGTCCAGTGTTAAAACTGTGACGTCTCTCTGCTGTTCTTGAACTCACCTGAAGAGGGCAGTGTCAGAGCAGACACACCATAGTAAGTGAACGCACCGTTCTCGAACTTCAGGCCCTCCTTACCGATCTCCACCTCCACGCGGCCCTGACAACAAATAAACAGGACGCATGGATACTGGCACGTTTATAGACTAAATGTTTTCCTAACAAAAAATGCCCAAAAATCTATTTCTCCCCATACCGCACTTCTTTCAACAATGCAGTCATGAATGCAGATAAATGCATCATTTTTGAGGTTCTTAAACTGATCCATCTAAATAAGTTGTGATCTGATGAGGCATTCACTGGATTTGTCCCCTTATTTAGAGATGCAGAGAACTGTGACCACAACTTGCCCACCTTTTCTAACAAGCACGGTTGATTTAAAAAATATCTATGTTAATTTTTGCCAATATCAAAAAAAAAAAAAAATTCACTGTTAATTAAGATAAAGTTTTGTGTTATTGCAAGAAATGCTCCATTTATTTTTACACTTTAAAAAGTCTGAGATAAGTTTTGTCATTGTGACAGACAGTTGAGCACATAAATCTTTTCTGGATTGTTGAGCTACTCACTTAAATCATTTTCTCAGACTGCGGGAAAACCTGCTTAATTAGAGGCTGAGCCAACCAACCCCGTTTTATTCTGAGCACAACTCTTCAACCAAAAAACTATTCCTTTAAAGTGGAGGCAGATAACGGTCATCAGCGCCACCAAGTCAAACGTCTCATTTTTGTCACGGAGACATCAGATTTCCTTACAGTTAAGACGAATGTCTGACTTCATTCACTCATTTAATGAAGATGTAAAAGTGGACAGAAATGACCAGCAGTGGGTACAAGGTGCACAGGGCACCAATCCATTAGGATTTGGCTATTACATTGTAAAATGTATTTGATTAAAATAAATCAAAGCAAAAATCTTGTCTATTGCCAGTTTTTTTTAATGGATCCTTTGCTTTTTTTTTTTTTACTTTTTAGCATCTATGTTTGGTTACGTATGTACATTAAGCAAAGACACAGAGAGCTGGGTGCCCCTTAAAATTATAAATGTTCAAAATTGTCAGTGTAACGACGGCGGCTGTCTTTTAACCTGGTTAGACCAACACGGTAACTCAAGCTGCAACCATAACCTGGTGGGAGGACTGGGAATGAATCGAGGAACATCCCATTACATTTTGGTCCCAATCAGGATAAGTCAGGACAGTTTTAAAGATTTAGATGTGATCAATTCTGTGGTGGAGGTAAGAGGGATAGGCTTTAGCGTCAACCCGCACCTTATTAGTATATTATGGGGTTTTGCCTTTCTGCCCTCTAAATTTAATGCATTTATTAAAAAAATTACCAAAACAAAATTCAAACTTTAGAAAGGGTTTAAACAATTTCAATTTCGGGGGACCTTTGTGCCTCGGTGAATGAATGAGCTCCAGTGAGTAGGAATCTGGTTTCCTTTTTAATGCTACAATAACTCCTGTGGTTTTTCCAGAATTACACAATTAATATTATCAGCTACAATCATATCATAAGGGTTTGTTTTTGGTTGAACAAACCATAATTCATAACTACCAAAAGTTTTATCTTGTGACAAACTTTTCAAATCTTTAAATAAACTGAGAATAACACTGTTATGGAAGAATCCTCTCTGCGTGAAGCTGTGGTGGAGCACGAACCTGCAGCAGCAGGATGAAATAGTCCACTGGGTGGTTTCGCGTGTACAGATAGTGACCCGCACTCAGGCGGTTGTTCGGGTCAAAGTGCACTTCCTGGTTGACACTAGGGTGACGCAGCAGGTGGAACAGGACCTTCTCAGACACTCGTCCGGGGCTGAAGTGCTCCACTTCTGCAAGAGACGGGGGTCAAAGGTCAGAGACACAAGACTCATTCACTGTCTGGGCGGTGACGTCATGCAGCACATCAAATATGTCCAGACTGCTGACATCAAGTGACACGCAGCAGTTTGATTTCAGGTTTGGACATGAACTCTCATCACTGCAGAGCTTTACCTGCTCAGCTGAGTGATGTGACTCCCACACATCAATGTCTGCAAATTAAGACTGACAGCTCATCTCAAACACACACGCACACTCACCTCTGGACAGGAAGCGGTGTGTAGCCAGCAGGAGTTGTGGCGAGGTGCGAATCTTGGGTTCTCCTTCAGGAGGCTTGAAAAGAGAGAATTCCTCGTGGGCAATGCGAGGCTCCAGGGGGATCTCCAGCGGAGCGAGGGGCCGCTTCACTTTCCTGTCCACTGCAGGAGGAGGTGGAACGTTTTAATAAGGACACGCAGGGAGTTAGATCGACCACCATGTTTACAGGAACTTACAGCAGCCGTCAGACTCGTCCAGGATCTCAGATTTGATGATCTCCTCGATGACATCTTCCAAGGTAACCAACCCCAGCACCTCGTAGAAAGGGTCTCCCTCCCCCTCGTTGTTCACCTTCTGGACGATGGCCATGTGAGAGTTGCCTGACAGAAAGAGAAAAAGGTCAAGAGGTCAAATTAAAGACAGGAATCAGGGTCAGTCGCTCAAAATAAAAAGTAGAGGATTCTGTCACCAGGCAAACTGATTGCTTTTAAATTCTCAGCGTTATAAACTTAACAGCGACAACTTTTTCAATGACATGGTACACATGCCTTACACTTCCTGTCAATACCATTATTTACTGTTTCACGTGGAAATAAATGTCTGTAAATCATTAGGACTGCAGAACTTGCCTGACAATTATCAAATTCTCAAGTTTTCTTCGGCAGCAGAGTAATCGGGTGATAGCTATTCGTATTTCCATGGCCGTGCTGCTAACAAGACGTGCTAACAGCTAATTCAGCATAGTTTTTAATGCCAATTTACCAAAACAACATATAGCTACAGCTTCCCCTCTTTGAAAAGCATGCTGACTCTTCTCTTGATTGATGCCACACTGCTTCTGAACAAAAAAAAAAAATTGGGGTTTTTGAAAGTGACTTTTGTTAACACAGTACAATAATGGCACATTAATTAACATTAGTTAATGCAGTAACGAGCATTTACTAACAGTTAAATGCTTTATTAGTGTTAGGGTTAGGTGGCCACCAGTCAAAATGTCTACGATTGTAGTGAGTTGTGTTTTGTCAAGTTATGAGGTGTCTTTGGATCGAAAACATTTAGACGGGACAAACTCTCAACAGGCTGCCAACACCAAACTTCTCATGATCCCTCTTCTTTTTCACCTTTTAATGTGGTGGATCTTCTTTGTTGGTCGTATTCCAACTACCACTATGGAATACAAAAAATATCTGTTCACGGCCACTGTAGTAACATGGGGTGCAAGATGGTGCTTCTCTGTGGCAGGGAAACCCACTCCGATGTAACTATTACTGTATTATTCTAATGTTCCACATACAGTGCGATTTTTGATTAATGTGATTGCACACTAATTATTACATGGTTATGAAGATTAGATAATCTTAAATTCTACAAACTGTATCTTTAATGCTTCTCCCTCTATTGTTTAAATGTTAATAAATGGGCTTTACTGTATTAACTGATGTTAACAGTATTGTTAGACAGTTTGAATAGGTACCTTAGTTAACAAGAGGACTGTTAGTAAATCCTTATTACTGCATTACTAAATGTTACTTAATGTACCCTTATTGTAAAGTGTCACCGTACTTTTTTTTTTTATGGATAGCTCATAGAACACATTGCGACCCGTACGAACGGCCTGATACTAACTAAGACGTGTGTCCACATCCTGTTTGTGTATTGAAAACAAATGTACATATAAGTATGTCTTCCCTGCCCTCATATTATTTGAGTTTGTGGGCGGGAGAACACCTTTCTTGAACTCCTCCAGCATGGCGTCCAGCTTCGTGTCGTTGAAGACGAAGTGCAGCGGGTGATTGTAGAACTTTGTGATGGTTGTCATGGGGGTGCAGTCATCTGGGTCCACCAGAGCCAAGTCTTTCACGTACAGGATTTCCACGATGTTGGACCTGGAGTGTCAAAACACACGTTGGTTAAATGGAAAACCCAAATATCTAATCTCCTGGTCCAGTGTGAAGATGTATGTGTGTGTGTGTGTGTATGAGTTCTTATTGGTGACTAAACCATCATTATTGAGATGAGTGAAATTCAAGGAGGTTTAAACAATAACAGGTTCACTTACTTCCAAGTCAAGATGAGAAGTTTAACCACTGAACTACACAGTCATTTGCTGAAAGGTGCATCTACAAATTTACTTATTACCACACGTCACTTTTTCTAGATTTTTTTTGTCCTTCATTGTTGGCAAATGTAGTATAGATTGGGGGAAAATTAAAAAAAAGGAACCTTTGTGCGTAGAAGTTAGTCTATGGTTCCGCTGTGCGATGTATTTCCAGACTTTCTGGACGTGACCAGAGAGCTTTGCTCATTTTCAATGATTGTCTAAGATGACACGGGCGAGGAGGCGGAAAGACACGGTCAGTTTAACGTCCAACGTAATGACAGACAGAGCTCACAAAGAAGCTCTCTGTCTGGACGTACACTGGTAAAGCTGTGACAATGTTTTTCATTATCAATTAATCTGCAATGAGTTGACAAAACATTTTTAAAAAATGGAAATCGGGAAGAATGCTTATCGGAAATAAAACAGATCAAACCAAAAGGTAAAAAAGCAGCTTTAGATTATTTGTCATTGACAAAGCAAACAAAATATTTTAAACACGTATCCTCTCTCGCAGGCTCCTGTCTAACCAAGATCTCTGCAGTCTCTGCACCTTTGATGATAAGAAGGCTTTGAAGAGCCACATTTGCGTACCCACCTCTCCTCCTCGTAAATGGGAACCCTTGTGTATCCGCACTGCATGATCTCCGACATGGTGGAGAAGTCCAAGACGGCCGAGCTGGCCAGCATGAAGCAGTCCTTCAGAGGCGTCAGGATGTCCTCCACCGTCTTGGTGCGCAGCGCCCCGCGGCTGAACTCCTCCTTCACAAACTCACTGCGCAGACAGGACATGTGAGACAAAGCTCCTTCACACACACCACATCATCCTGCCCTGCTCGCTTCTACCTGTAAGGGTCGTTGACGCTCGTGCGGATCATCTCCATGGCCCGCTCTCGAATGCCGCAGGTGCTGATGTCCCTCCTCAGGGCCAGGTCCAGGATCAGCCCCAGAGGGCAGGACAGGGGGCAGGTGAGCACCATGCAAACCTGGGCCAGCCAGGTGAGAGCTGGCGCCAGCTGAAACCCGTAGCCGGAGCACAAGATGTATGGACCCAGCTCGGCCAGAAAGAAGATGAGGAAGCCGCTGGCGAAGGCTGCCGAGGCGATGCAGCCCAGAACCCGGTACAGGAGCACGCCCAAGACCGAATGTCCCACAGCGCACAGGAACAGCAGAGAACACGTCTGGATGGAGGGAAAACACGTTTAGCCAGCAAACACAACAGTTTAATCTCACTGTCGGCTTGCTGGCAAGCGTCTCCGGACACTTACCAAGAAATTCCCCCTCCTCCTGATCGGCTCCAGGCGCTTGGCGGCCCGTTTCTCCTCCTCGGACCCGCAGCTGTGCAGGACGTAAAGCTCCACGGGGTCCAGCCACAGCAGGCTCAGGTTCACTGTCCTCAGCAGCCCGCACACCCCAAGAAGCAGCACGATGAGCAGGGCCAGACCCCAGGGCGGGATGTAGTCCGCGGGCGGACCCTTGTCGATCGTCACCTGCAGCCTGTCCGGGCCCGCAGATGTCCACCTCCCTCCGCTCAGCACGCACAGGTGGTACGTGTCCTCACTGCCAGCTGCCCCCGCAGAGATGCTCCTCTGCCGGACCTCCACCGTTATTACCCCGCTGTATTTCTCATCCTTGGCGAACTCGCTGGTCACCTGGAAAGCGGAATCGTGACGGTTGGACTCCTCCCCGCACGGATCAGGCGCATCCCCGACCCCGGCCGCTCCGCCAGCTGCCCCTGCGAACGCCACCCACGGCCAGCCTCCATTCAGACCAGTCCCAAAGAGACGGAGCTTGAACGTGGCTCCCTCTGGCGCCAAGATGATCCGTTTCTTCATGCACACCAGACCCGCTGGTTCTTCCAGTCGCAGCCCCAGAACGTGCGGAGCCTCCTCACTGCAGGCGCCGTACCTGATCCCGCAGAACAACAATATCATCAACAGGAACCGTAGACCTGCCAAGCTGGCCACCATATTGGAATGGGTCAGGCTGGCTCTGCGTGGATCATGTGACTCCTAGCCCCGCAGCGGCCCCGCCCACCAGGGCCGAGTCAGCCAAACGAAACGAGCGCTGCAACTGAGCCGTGCGGCGGCCATTTTGGCTCCAGACACACAGGCGGAGCTCTGGTGTTATTGTACATTTTGCAGCTCGACTCGGAATGTTTTTGTTTTAATTGCTCCGCCCCTTCTCGAGGGCAGCGAATAGGAGTCAGCCTGTGCTCATAGCCAATAGACGGCGAGAAAACAAGACGACGCACACGCCCCCCAATCTTTGTTAGATTCCATGAAAAGCCTTTCATCAGCACCACTAATGCATCGAATTCATGCAAATGCAAGCACTCTTTACAGAATTTGAAGAACAAACCCTTGAGAGGATCAATTCACGTTTTTCCAAGCATGTTTTAAAGTCGTAGCTACCAATATACATAATTAAATTGGGTATTCTCCTCCTTACTGGAGCTGTATGTTCTTCTAACATAACTTTGCAGAGTGAAGAAAATAAAAGTTGATACATAAAGCAAACCTAAATTAGTTTGATTTAGTCAAGTCAGTATTTTGTAAAAACAATAAGAAAAAAAACGTTTTATTGAAATTACATTTTTCTTTGGAGGACAGGAGTGCCATAAATAAATCTAATAAGGCACATAATGGCACATAATGACCAGCCTCTCTCAAAAAAATGCGCAAAAAAAAAGTTAACTTACAGTTAAGAGGTCCTTCCCACCAGCAAAATACTTCAATCCAGCAGTGAACACCTTTAATCAAACAGAGGCTGTGTTTCTGTGGAGAAATATGTCAGGTTTATTGACTCACTAGATTTCTTCAAATGTCTTACAGTAGTTACAAAACATATGTACTATTTGATTTAAAATCCATGTTTGGAGGTTCTCCCCCTTTTGTTTTTTGTTCAGCCATTGAAACATTTAAAACAAAAAATGCTACTCCTTGTCAAACATTTCATAGTCTTGTCTGAACATTTAAACCTGCCAAGCAGGTACTCTACATTTACTGTACATGTCTTATGCAAATGAAAAGGGGGAATAATTAGTTTTCCATATGAGTTGATCAATTATAAAACTCCTTGCTGTTTGTATTCATGAATGATCTCAAATTTGTACTGTCTGATCTTTCTGTAACTGTTACCTAAATATATCTGAAAGGCTGATAATCTATGTAACCAGGGCACTTTTCTTCGCTCTCATTGCTCCACATGCACCCAACCTCGAACAATTCAAACAACCGGCTTGTGAATGATACACAGTGTGGAAAATTCACTGACACGAGAACCCTGGAGCAGAAAATATTTAACCTTCCTACAGGTCTAATCATCATGCCGGTGGAGGGCTGAAAACAACACTACAAGAGCTGCTAACAAGCCAGACTCCCCCACTGCAGTCCCACCACAGAATGGGGTATGAACAATTAAACTGGCTCTGCAGCCTTGACTGGTGGTCAAAGCTAGAGGAATTTCAATACTTTTGAGCAGCAGGAGGGAAGTTGTGATAAGAACAGGCTGAAAAATGAATGAGGAAAAAGGAATGAAAAGTGAGAAGGAAGCGTGGGAGAAGACAAAAGGGGGGTTAAAGGGTGATAGATAAGTGGGAGTATCAGAAAAGAGAAACAAGGATTTTGGCTGAGAGGAGGAAGAAATGGTTATCGCATCAAGAAAACAAAAGGAAGCTCGAGAAGATAAGAGGAGCAAATTAATATTTGAGGTCAACTCTGTGCAAGGTTTATTGCTATTCAATGCTTTCCTAGCAAAACAATGCAAATAAATCTTTACATCTCATTTCCCGCTAATAAAGTTATTTTTCTACATCTCTTTCAGCATCACACAAATGCCCTTCATGTACAGAGTATTTACAGTAATATAACACAAACAGCAACCAGGGAACTGGACAGTGTCCCTGGGTGAATTAATCCAATAAAAGCTGTGTCTTACAACTGGAAGCCCGTTTCACAGGACTACACCTTCAGGTGCACGCATAGAACCAAAAAAAATTGACAAAAAAAGCAATAATAAATACGTTTACAATAAATACAACATTAATAAGTTCCCAATATACAAACCGGTAGTCAAGCAGCCAACCAGTGGCTTCACTGGAAACCAGTATGAGACTGCTACATGACACCTATGTGAACCAGCAAGCAGGTCTGAATTTTCCTGAAACAGAGGATGGCCAAACTTACCTGGCAAGGTAAAAGTGAGCCGCTGGTCCCCCATTAAGCTCCTTAAATCTCGCTGTGTTTGTGCATTTAGCGCGATATTCCCATAGTGGGACACTGCCTGACTCTAGGTTTGGTAAAGCCGATTAACTTGTGCAACATGCAAGCACATAAAAGAAATAATGGAAATTTAAATTCTACATTTTGACATTAGAGTCATCTTCCAGACATCAAGGTAAGAAAATAAAACTTTGTCTGTAACAGTTGGGCTTTAAATACAACTACCACAAACCTTTACCCAGTTGTCCATCAAGTTTAGATCTCGTCACTTTCACCCCTCAAAAGGAGCAACGCTTTGGATTATTATCTCTTCCAGACTTATGCTACATATCTCACATATTTTTTAAAGTGTTTTCACCTCAGTGCTTGCTTATACAACAGTCCTCATTATATTTTTTATATTATTATCTTTTCAAATAAATCACTGTATCATCGACAAAATAAGTCATCTCTACAGTCAGTGTTACTGCATACATAGGGGAGCAAAAAATAAAATAGGTCGATTACATGCTAGCAGCTTAAACATCTGAGCTCAGCCGCTCACCCGCAGAGAGTGAGGAGTGAGCTGCTACAGTCGTCTTCGTGTTAATCTCTTTATCTCTGCATCTCCGGTCCACTGGAAGACAAACAAACGTCCTCTCTGTCTTGCCATGGGTTGAACAGTGTCGGCTACACACACCATTAAACATAATACACGTTGCAGTGCCAAGTCTATGAATTAATCCCTGCGTGGTTCTGAAAGGTCAAAAAGAAACATTCACACAATAAAGTACATTTGTGAGGAACAGTGCCGGGTTAACACCACGAGTGTAAAACAGTGTGACCACATGCAGTGGAATGTTTGTTGTCCATTAAAATCTCATCAAGTTATTGCTTCGTGAGTGTTTTCCGTATTCACGTGTCAATCCTTAACCCTAGGCGTATTGCGAGCTCAGACGTTAACAAATAACATGAGTGAAACACAAGTTATAGGAACAGCTCAACAGTTTCATATCTGTCTGGTACAAACAAAGCTACAGCCAAGAAATTGTTAGCTTAGCTTAGTGGAAAGACTGCAAGCAGAGAAAACAGCTTGCCTAGTGCTCCCAAAGGCTAAACATCAATGCAAAAATCCTCTGTACAATTTACTAGCTGATACATTATGGTTACATTTGGGAGGTTTTATATATGCAATTATTTCTTAGCCATAAAGCCATAACATGTTTCAGCACTTTGATGTTCATTGATTTTGTTGGCTTTGTTTGTGCTAAGATAACTGTCTCAGGGCTGTAGCTTAATCAGGCAATCATAAACATGTCGTAAATTGGCCATAACTCCAAAAGCAAAAAAGAATTAAACAGAGGGTTAGGGTGAGGGTTTTCTACTACAAATGAGGCGTGGCATGGCAGGCCTTTTCTTTCTGGGAATTCTGGGGCACTAGTTTCCTAGTTTCTACACTGTGTTTGTCCATAAGCATTCAGTATTTCTTCACGTCAACGTAGTCGATTTGGGTGGGTTTATAGCTTGTGTTTGTTTTTCTTTTTAAATCATTTAAATGAGATGATCGGTAACTGTCTCACTTCTGTAAGCTAACTATGACGCTAACATCTGGTTAGCTTAGCACAAAATCTGCTCACTATAAAGCTCACTAATGAACACTTAAAGACGTAAAGTTGTGGTTTTAGAGCCAAGTAATCTTTTAGAACATCACTCCGTAGTAGTACAAGTGTTTAATAAACACCATACTGGAGTTTAGCTTCTAATAGCAAATGTTGTGGTGGAGGTTCACAGACAACCAAATGCAAACCACTGGAACAAGCTCTTTTTCAAGAGCAACTCAAAAAAATTTCTGAATGATAGATTGGGTTGAGACGCTGCATCTGTGTTTAACTATAGGCAGACAGAGAGGCGAGCTGTTTTTCTTTTCTTTTTCTGGGCTAAGCTAAAGCCTTTGTAGCTCTGGCTTCAGATATGAAAGGTATCAAATTTATCATCTATCTCTCAGTAAGAAACAGTAAGCTAAATTTAAAAAATGTTTAACAATGGAACAACTGCCCCATTATTTAGTGCTAAAATTCAATTAACAATATAGACTTTCCTTTGATATAGAATGCCCTCATTAAATTCAGAGAGCAGATGGTGTTTAAACCTGCAGTGCAGTACTTCTTCTACTTCCCTCCTCTGGCAGTGACAGTAATTACAAAAACACTATTGATGTGCTTTTGGCACCGCAGGGTCTCACATTATTACTGTAGCTTCCATAGTGCAGACTAGTGCCTGTTTGCTCCCTTGTAATGCTCTGGAAAACCAATTTTCCTTCAAGGCTGGTTCAAAAACCTCAGTGTCTTGCAAAATGCAGAGATTTATCTTGTGGTGATTGACTTAATTATTGTGTGAAACCTTTTGGCAAGGGTAGAAGGTATAAGACATTCATTAATATGTAAGAAGTCCTGCACTCCAGGTTTATTGAAAAAAAACAACAACTGTGAACAGACTTGTTACTGTAAAATTGTCGGCATTAAACTTGTTTCTCTGGGTTTGGTCTTCACGTTGAAGACCAACTTTTGAACCCAAGTGAACTTGTAGAACAGGAGACATTCTGACTTCAGGAAAAACACATACGGACTCAACAACAGTAACAATGAATCATTTCCACTGAGAGTCCCAGTGACAGTGATGGTGACGAAGCGTGCACATGAGCAGAGCTTTCTAAAGGTGCAATACAGCCAGCCACTTCCACCTCAGACACATTAAAATGTCTCAACTCAAACTACCGCTTTCAAGAATCAAAGAAAGCAAAAAATTAATAAAATCCCTCAAAGTTAAAACAACAAAAATTAACGCTATATGTATAAATAACTGAAAAGAAATATTTTGATATCACTTTCAGAAAGTAAATAACTTTTAACACCTCTGTTTGAGGTAGACCAGGGAGACGTGGCTTTCAAAGGACCATACCTGCGCTTTTGTTTTAGCCTTTTAACTACGAATCATTTTAAAATGATTTCACTGCTGACTATTTTCCAGTGCATGAATAAATTCTTCCTCAGTTGAACTTTCAAAAGTTTAAAAAAAATCACAGCATGTTTTGCTCCCAACTGGAATGAAATGGGAGGCTGAAAACATGGAAGATCACTCTCCCACTAAGGAGAGTAAATCTTGTCTGTTTGCTGGTAGTTGAATTGATTCACTGACAGCTCAGCACACACAGAGGAGCCGTCTCAACTCCAAGCAACACAAGTGTACAAACCTACTGTCTACAGCAAGACTGCAATTGTGCTTACTGAAAACAAAACCTTGACTGTTAACTGTAACAGTCTTGGAGGATTCCCTTGGTGGAATAATAAACAGAAAAAACACTAAAAACAACTAAACGGACTTCTCTTATCAGCAGCCTGTGCAGCAGGGTTGAGGCGATGGATCACTGATCTGAACAACCTCAGGTGAGAATGTGGGTTTTCTGTTAATGCCTAACCAGTGATGACGTAAAGAGTCAGTTCACCTAAATGACAAAAAAGAGTTATGCAAATAGTTTCTGTTTGATGTGCAGAATGCTTAAGACTTCTGCCTCCGACACACAAAACATGTAAAATGTTTTGCGTGCTCTGACGAACTTTGATACAAGAGGGTCTTTTATTCCCAAGCAGCCTAAAGTCCTAACATTAGCACCGATTCCGATGAGATGTTACTTCTGCGTTATTTCAGCACCAGCCCTTTGCTTTTTACATAACGCAAAAGAGCATTAGCCACTTCTTTCAAGAGATGACTGCATAGCTGGGATTCGCTATCTCTCGTTCATGGGTACATTTGCTGCAAAGTTAAATGAGCAGATTGCAGAAGTCCTAAAATTTCTCATTTTAAAACTAGGCAACTCGGTAGACACGCAACCGCAAGAGTATATCCTCAAAAACTTCTGAAGAGGGCAGCACAGCAGAGAGTCATATAAGTCATATGAAAGTATATAATCACCTGATCGATTTGCAATTCGACTGATGCAGTTTCGACTCACAGTAATGGATACATGGATGAAGATATTATACTTATAAAACGGAAAAAAAACGCCACCTGGTGGCCAATCTTAAAGTTGGAAAATGCTAAAAATCTAATCAAATCTAGATCTCACAGATGACTACTAATGTGCAAAAAATCACTTAAATTAAGTGATAAAAGAAACTACTATATTGTCAGAGCTCACTCACACATATATTGAACAAACCAAACAACCAACGATGGCCCAGTTACTCTAGAACCCTCAGTTCCAACCTAACCCAACCTACTGTATTCATACAGCGTGTCCTATGAAACCTGCGAAGACTTTTAGATAATTTTTCACTGAGGTAAAGGCAGAAACCTCAAAACCTGGACAAACAAAACCAAAACCGTCTGCGAGGCTGGATACGAGAGGAGGTAAGTGGAAATGAGGTGAACTGATCCTTTAAGAAGACACATACACAACCCCGTCTACCTTCTAGTCATTCTCACTGGTGTTCCCTGTGCTCACTCCTCTTTCAAGTCTATTCCTGATCCTCTTTCAGTGTTGGGAGGGGAACATGCAGGAGGGGAAGAAGGAGGATCTCTGTTTGTAAAAAAAAAAAACCCACCAATGTGCTGATCCCGAACATCCCTCAGACGTCTTCACAAAAGTTCAAGAGACAAAAAGCAAACAGGAACAGGAAGGAGTGCGAGTGTGTGTTATATGACAGAGTGCAAAGGTAGCTTATTTTCCCTGTGGGGACTCGAGTCAGATGGTGCTTTCGGTGTGTGTGTGGCTGATGGTGTGAACGTGTGGGAGGGGGTGCGCCTGGCTGTGGCTGGCCCTTTGGGGGCCCACACTGTTCTGCTGCTCACTGAGCAGAGTGGTGGTCTCCCCCGGCCCGTTGTCCGGCCCAGCGGAGGGCGGGGAGGGTTGGGGCTTGGAGGAGGTCTGAGTCGGAAGGGGGTTAAAGGCGCACGTCGTTGTGCTTGTGGCAGACGGAGAGGTTAGGGAGAGAGGCGTGAGGTTACTCGGAGGGGGAGTGGCTTGAGGCAGGGACTGGCTCGGCCTGCGGATGGACGACGAGGTGGTCTGCGGCAGAGAGGTGCGGCCCCCCCCTTGGGGGTTGTTGGACGTCTGGCACCGTGCAGGAGGCGCGGCCAGCGGCAGTGGAATGCGGGTCCCCGGTGGCGTCACGGGGGGCAAAGAGACAGAGGTGTCGAGACGGGTGCGACTGCCGTCTGGGGACTGTGGCGTGCTGTCCAGCTTCGATGCCAGGAGACCGTTCTGGTACTGAGAACGAGTGAGCTACGGAGAGCAGAACATCACCGATCGACACAGTTAAAATCTGAATTGTACACAAACCCACTGGTCTAGCTCAGTGACCCAGTCCTCATAAACAAACTTAACACTTAATTACTGTTGCACTCATTTAAATATGTCTATATGTTGCTTTTGATGCATTGCAAAATATTCACACTCTCATGTGGGTCTTGGCCTCTGTAGAATCAGAATATTGGTGACATGGTAAAAACTTTCAGAAAATCTTTGTTGTTTACAATTATCCCCTGTCTTATTTATTACATATGAGGCTGTTGTGAGCACAAAGCAGTGTAGCGGTTCTGTTAGAAAGTAAATCAGGCGTAAGTACAATTTTATCACTGTAGTAACAAAAAGTTACTATTATGATTCCAGTTAAATAAAAAACAGTTGAATTCAATAAAAGACTTAATAGTATCTGATTTTATATGTACGTCTGATAATAAAAGTAATTTTCTGGTGCTTAAGTATCAAAAGTGCAATTAAAAGTATGTATGTACCTACTCACGATACAGTACAATGCATACTATAAGTTCAAAGCTTGCCATGCCTATCGATCATCTGATCCAATATTCATGGTTTCAAATATTTTTTGGTTTATTTATCCGCAAATAAAAATATTTAAAATTTAAAAAGGGCCGGTAAATGTACTTAGTTAAATTCCATCACTGAATTCTATAGTATACGTACATTATTTGAATGATTCAATTTTCTGATACTTTGTATTTTTACTCCGCTATACTTAAGGGACATACTGTGCTATATACTTCCCTATTTTCAGTATGTGTCAATACATTTACCATAAATAATTAAGTTATTTTGCTGAATATGATTTGAGAAAGACATATGTACCTATAAATAAAGAAAATATTTCTAAAGATTAAACGTGACTCATTTCGGCTTATAAGACTTTAAATAAAAGTGCTGTGCAACTGGACCTATTGTCACATTTTAAAGTGACATTTCTCTTCAGATGATTTAATGTAAACAACTGTCTTTATTCCAAAGTCGATTCATTTAATGACCCCTTAGATTTATCAGGGGACCCCCGGGTTGGAACGTACAGTTACTTCATGTAACTGTATGAGAAGTAGCTCAGACTAGCGCCACCTGGAACAGCTACAGCAGGACAATTTCATAATGTCACGCAGGATGAGATATCAGTGAGGGAGAGCAGCTACTGCTGATACATTAAGCACATTATGTTGATAATAATAAGTAGGACATTGTCGCATTGGTACCTTTATTTCAGTAAAGGCAGTCAGTACTCTGAGCTGGCTGACTGGTGCTCGGTGAAACTGAGTGTTAATTACCTTGACAAACTGCAGGTCTGTGAGAGCACGTACGCAGAAGTCCGGTACGTACTGGAAGGGGGTGCTTGGGATCTGAGTGACGCTCCCGCCGACGGAGCCGCTTTCTGGAGCGCGCTCGGTGCAGCTTAGAGATGCCGAGCGGTTAAGGTTGCCCCCGTGTGACGGAGAGCGGAACTCTGGGGTTTTAGAAGAAAAGAGCGAGAGGGAGAAAATATAAACATACGCACAACTAGACCTCTACAAAAGCAGAGGACACAATCTGATGTGAGAGGGGAAAGCTGATGAGAAAACATGAAGAAATGAAGCCGACTGATGCGGACGGAAAAGAGAGCAGAAGGCACGGAAACACTGCAACACATCACCCAAAACACACAACACACGGAACATAACATACATGTTAATGTCAACATCATACGTGATGATTCGGTGATGGTTCCGTGATTTCATGACATCGTGTTTGTTTGCGGATAATGCGACAAACATGCCATTGTGATGAGGCAAGTGCATGGTTTGAGCATTTGGTGGCTGAAACACGACTGAAGAGGAAGCCCTCTCATTGGCTGGTTTTTAGTGATGACAGGGCGGGAAAGGTGTCTTCGTTTTTCTAGTTTGTGTTAAAAGAGAGAAGGTGCCGGCGATGAGAAGAGAGCTTCAGCCGGAGGAGGTACGGATTAGAACGTCCGATACGTACAGGAGTGGTTCAACATTGTGAGAAATACTCTTGTTTTGCTTTTTCTCTCTGAGAGTCGGATGAGACGATTGATATCACGCTCAGCTACAGCTAGAAGCTTACTAGCTTGGCATAATGATTGGAAATAAGCGTTAACAACGAGCCTCTAAAACTCCTCAGGGAAAACACATTTCGTCTCCTTTTGTTACTTTTTTTTACAGATTGCAAAACCAACATCTGACTTTTGGACAGAGTGGGGCAAGCTGCTTCCAGACTTTACGCTAAGATAAGTTGCTTCATGTTTGAAAGGACAGACGAAAGAGATATCGATCTTCTGAATTTGACTTTTGGGACAGAAAGAACACGCATGTTTCTCACAATGTCAAACTATCTTTTAACCAGAAATCAGAGTCAAATGAGGCTGCTCATCCTGTTGATGATACAGGAGTGTTGAATAGTCTCTGACCGCAGACCGGTGGTTAAAAAGGGAGGAGGTGGTGACAGGGTTAGGAAATAGAGAGGGTCACGCCTAGAACCCCGTCCAGCAAGGTTGTCTGACTTCCAACTCTATAATAATCTGAGCCTTGAAGTCTGCCGGCAGACCATGTCGCTTTGGTCCAAAAGTAAGGCAGTTCATCTGATTCCAGCTCCACCCTTCAAACCTGACACTGACCTGCTATCAGTCCTTCAATCAGTTGTGGATTGCCAGAAATTAACTTGAGATATATTTTAGTAATTGACTAATTATTTGAGAAGAAAATTGGATTGGCCTAATGTAGGGAAGTAATTGCTTTTGTCTGTTATATGAGACTTAACACAATGGTTTTTGACTGTTTTCTGAACAAATTCTGAGACATTTTGAGCTGTGGGAGTTTGTGATGAGTATCACAATTTTTTTTTAGGATATTATATTGTCTATAGCATAAATGTTATCTTATCCTGGTTTAAGAGGCCACATTACAGTAAAATTATATCATTTTCTGAATTTATTTGTGTATTACCTGTTCTAATATTTGCCTTCATTTGAGTTTGTTGCCTGGTCCTAGCATTTATGAAAAGAAATACTGTGATATATGGCAATTTAGTGATTCATAATTATAATTAACATGATATTGAATATTGTAATACGACCAGTAAAAATGTGACATTAGGCCACATCACCAAGTCCCAAATAAAAAAGCTATTGACAAGGTTTCAGTTGAAAAAGCATTTTCATTTGATTTTAATTTTGATGCTGAATATACTAATTACAAATAAATGCAATGAAACCCAGTACACTTTCTCTTAGCCCATGTCTATTAAATACCTTGTTCTTACATTTGTGAAATAGGGTTATTGTCCAGTTTTGGATCTTGTGCAGTTATTCTCTGTTGAGAAAATTCTGGGTTGAATTTGAAATTTTCAGCACCTTTTTGTTGTATTGTATTTAAGTTAAATTAATGTGCATCTGCTTTAAAATGATTTCTAAAGAATTTCCAGGTTGAATGCAAGATTGCCTGTATTTCCTGAAGCAGTCTATATCCTTCACGGGTTTGGACTTGCTGGATCAGGGCTCTGAAGATGATAGAAATAACAAGCAGAAAATGGTGAGGTTGCCTGCCTCCCTCCCTCCTCTGGCCCATGCAAGTGTTTACCTGGGAAACGAGAGAACAGAGAAAACCTCTTAAGAGAGAGGCGTCGCGG
>KV751320.1:10204936-10217064 GCA_001698575.1 Mola mola | reverse complement strand
AGCCTATTGACTGTTCCACTCGTTTCTTTGAGACAAAGCTTTATTAGCGACTCACTGACGTAGCACTTTGTCAATCTGCGTCTGCAGATTGTGCAGATGCAAATAACCTCTCAGCTCATTTCAATCATTTTTAGATTATTTCTCATTTTTAGTCACTCATGACACAAAATATTGTTGTTACTGTTAATACAGTTTTTAATAACAACACTTTTAAATATTTTAAAATATTTTTTCATGTTATAAGATACAAAAAAAGTGGTCTGCAGGTGTGAATGTGAGAGCGACTGCCTGCACATGATAAGCCTTCACGGCTATAAACAAAAAGAAGATGGATGATAATTCGGCCATATTTGGTCATAAGTATTTATAAAAATTCAGTCCATTTTTCAAGGCTATTGATTTCTTTATGGAAGTATATTTTCAGAGGTAAAATCTAACTTAAAGCTGGTTTATGCGGTGGCGCATAGTATTTTTGGTGTCACTGGACAAAAAAATTCCATAAATTCCCACCATGTAGAGTATTGTTATTCAAGTGGTAATAGATTAGAGGGATAAAAGATTAGACTTCTGCACCTCCTCTAGGCTCTGCATTCAGGCTTGACTTAAATCTGTCACTGTACTTTTCAGCCAATCGTGCATCATTTCAGACAGAGGGCATTGCTATTGGCTGTTCTACAACGTTAGATGCCTGTGCATGTCCCCATAGATGGTGAAAGGCCGATACACTGGTGGACATCCCAGAAGGAACTGCATACACGGCAAAGAGCCAGAACAAGGAAGACCAAACAGTCAAAAAAGACGGTCTAAAAGAGTGGGGCGGAGCTACGGAGGAGAAACAGGAAGGGGAGAGGGCGTGGATGCTTCCATACAAGTCTCACACTTGACTTCCAGAAGTTACAAACAACAGCTTTAATATGAGAAAAGTTACTTATTTCATTGTGTAATAACGAGATAATATCTTTTGATTTTAGCTTCATCTATTTAAAATTTCTACACAGTTATAAACCATTATAAATGGTCTCTAACAATAGAGGTATAGGAGCATTCATTCTGTTGTACCTGGTGCATAAACTGTAAATAAATGACAAATAACTGTAACATGACAAAGTATTTAAAATAGGAGGTATTCATTCACCATGTTTATCATTATTGTATTCATCATTCTATTAATAATTTGTCTGTACTCTCCATGAAACCTGAGAAAACTCCAGGTACAATGTAGACCATCAGAAGCCTCTTTAATAAGGAGTAAGTATGTTTATTTTTTTGTTTCCTGTAATGCAAAATGGCTACTGTCCAGTATTGAAACTGAACCTAGAAACTCTGCTCTCAGTGCTATAATAATAGTTGTATAAACACCAGGTTGTTTCACAAAATAGCCTGGGTACTAACTGTTGTAATAGAAAGAAGGTTAGTTCGAACCCTCCTAGCACTGTTGGTAAGGGGACAAAATACACAGAGTGTTTGGCGAAGAGTCAAGGAGAACAATGCCTCATCCGTTTTTGGTTCTTCAATAGACAATGTGCTTTTGGTCATAGAGTGACCGATCTAAACATGGACAGTGTTATCTATTAGCTAATACACTCTGCATGCAACGTACAGTATAAATAATTCATCATGGCCTAAAAAGGTTTATATAACAATTTCAATACCTGAATCCTACTTGTATTTTTACCATATTGTACCTTTAATTGGGTTAAGGACCTGATACTCCAAGTGTGTTCCTGTATCATGACAAATATCTTGATAGTGAAATGTAAAGAAAGTTTCAGTGTTATCAGTGTGGCAGACCTCAACATTACAGAGGAGGTACAGTGATTTATAGTGATTTGTGCCTATTTCCATCAAAATGCATGTTAATCCATCACAAACTAACCTACTGAATCTGTGACAGTTGATGTGCCACATGTGAATGTGAAAGACTTGTATTGTATCCAGCTGTGTGTGTGTGTGTGTGTGTGTGTGTGTGTGTGTGTGTGTGTGTGTGTGTGTGTGTGTAGTACAGTAAATGTGCTGTGTCACCTTGTGATGGCGAGCTGAGAGCCATGACTCCGTAGTAAGAAAATGGGCCGGTTTCAAACTTCATGTTTTCGTTTCCGGCTTCCACTTCTACTCGCCCCTAAAACACACACACACACAAACCCTTTGTTAATGAGACTATCACACAGTGCACACAGTCATTTTGTGTGTGAGTCGGTCAGGAAGCTCCTGTGGCAGGTAACACAAACACTTTGACGTCCTATAAATATTACATTGTGCCACAGGTGCTCTGACTCAGAGTCCAGTATCTCTTTACTTCACACACACACGAACAGGAACAGCTGCGTTCAAGTTGCATGCTGAGTGTCTGAAGTCACTTTATCCACACCTCAGGCGTCAACAACAGAGACTCAGTGTACAATCACTTAGTCCAAAAACATGGCATCACACAGCAAAAATGAATAACAGCACATCCTGAGCTGAAGAGACAGTGCACAAACACAATCATACACGTTTCTACTTTTATACCACAAGCGATACTAGAAAGAGCCTAACAGTGGACTGAACCCATAACATTTGCTGAAATGTGAGCTAAGCTATGTACAGTCTGTGAAAAGAAGGTGCGAATACCTTCAAGAAGTTGATTTTTTTTTTATTTATTTTTTTTCTGTTGTCACATTTGTTTCACACAATATCAGGTTTTACATTGAGCTGGTAATAAAGTGGAAGAACAAGCAGCTCCTGATGGAGTAAAAGCTGCAGATCCGTGACAAATTATCGAGGCCTTTGGCCGGTCATTATAATTTAAACCACAGGAGGGGCAACGAATTAACCGGCAACTGTGGCTGTAATTATAACCGGGGGTTGAAGTCTCTCTTTGCACATGTTGGTAATGACACAAACAATAATATCCATGAGTTTGCTCTCTTCCTGGTGCAGAGCAGGGATTTACTGGCACAGTTTCCCCTCCTCCCTCCTGCATTCCCATGCTCATCCCTCCACTCCTCTCGATGCTGAATTACACCCTCCATATGCTCCGCTGCTGCTCGGGTGTTGATTTTAAACGCCGCTCACCATCTCCCCCCATGTGCTTTTCTTCTTCTCAATCCTCCTTAACCCTTCAATCCCTCCCTCCCGCCTTGATTTGTCTCTCTCCTACATAAGAGGATCTGTCAGTGAAGGGCAGAGCGAGGAGCCCCTCTAACATGCCTGTGATCACAGAGCAAGAACCATTCACGGTAAATTCACACTGAGAGTGCTTAATAACAGCAAACGCTCTAAAACTGAATATGTGGACTTTTTTTTTTTTTTTTTGTTTTTTTTAACCAAACCATTTCACTGAGGAATTCTATTTATTATATAAATAATTTATGGGTTACCTGAGTGAACAATGGGTGAATGAACTGACAACTACAATAGATATTAGTTACAGCCTTTACTACAGTTACTAATCATTTTTATTTTTTGTAACTAAATTATTAGTCATCAAACTGTGGGTTGATAATCAGTGAATTAAGTCATATCACAAAGAAAATTAGGAAACATTTGTTTTCTCTTTTTAAAGTGATTGCACTATTAGTTGGAAAAAAAACCCAATGTGGATGTTTTTCACCTTTGACACATTTTTTTACATCTAAGACACAAAGTCGGACTTCTAATTTCTAAATATAACAAATAATCAAAAAAGATTACAAAGAGTAATTGAATTACAAACAATTTGAAAAATTGTCAGATGAATCTAACTGAAACAATCATTAGCTATAATTTTATTAATGTAAAATCTAAATTGAAAGAATCCGTGAACATTTTGTGTGCTTTTGAACTCCCCCGTCTTGGTCTGAATATTAATAATAATGTCTGACAATAAAACAATATCAATACAGTCGAATTAATTGCCAGTATTTGCCTGATAGTTTTGTTCTTTGGCTGAATAAAACTGTCACGTGTGACAGAGAATAGAACCACATAGGTTGTTTTTGTAGTTAAAAAAAAAAAATCCAATTATGGACATCTTAAAAGGTCAAACTGCATGTGTGCTAATCCTCCTCCAGACTGACGCGGTGACCTGGGTTAAACCTGTGTTTGTTTGTCTGTCCGTCCGTCTGAGAATATTCATTTATCATCACGTCGAGAACTGCAGAAAGGCCAGTCTACCTTAAGGCGGTCCGACCAGGTCCCAGTAAGCCTCGGGTGTAGCTCGTTCAGATTTCTCTCTATATACCAACTAAACCTTCTGGCCGAGAGAAAAAAAGACTATCCCTCATCTTCAGTCAGTTTCTTTTACCTGACTGCCAGCACACACTGCCTGTTGTTGCTATAAATGAGCTGACTCACCTGAGTTTGCACGTGTTAATCTGTTTGTCCTTTGCTCAGGCTAAAGGTGTGAAACGAATCCCTTTATTTGCTGGAATTTATTGTGGTTTTCTGTGTCTTAAGCTTGGGTTTGGAAAGGGTGAGGTTGCAAGCCTTCTCAAGCCGGGGTTTAATTTGCTGAGTAACGCCGCTACCACTGCAGGGTCGAGTGTTTTTGCGGTGTGTATGCTGTGATTGCACCTAGCACGTTACTTCTTATTTTGTTTGTCTGTGTTTGCGAGAATCATTACATTTACCTTTACATTGATGTATCGACGCTTTGCATCATAATCTAACTGTGCTGTTTCCTCTTTATTGTATTGAACAAACTGAAATTGTCGTAGCTGCCGTTTGTGTTAAAAGTGTGGGGATTTTGGTGCCAGCATGGTAACAAAATATTGTCAATATTATAAGATGTGCTATATTATTACTGAATGAACAACCCAGTATTATATGGAGTAGGTGAAATGAGCTTTGCCTCCATCCAGGAACAAATATTATACTAAACAGACCACTTGGCATAATGAGTACTTTCACTTCTTGTGCTTAAAGTTAGGGTTGGGTATCGTTTGCAATCTCGATTTGTGACAGGTGTTGCACTGTGACAAGCCATGACAGCGTACAGCCGTAACCTTACCCAGACTTGTGTCGTGTGCAAGGTTTATTTAGGAATCATGTCAAAATTTCTTAATGATTCCGATGGAGTCAAAACATTGGAACAGGGACTAATTTGTAACCCCGATTTAAAGTATATTCTGATACTTATACAGAATAAACTTTTACTTGAGGAGAATTTTGATAAGAAGATTTGAACTCGTAGCTACTATTTCTACACAGCTGTATTTACACACAGCTGGATTTAAGCTTTCGTAAAAATATCAGATTATAGTATCTTTAAACTGATACAAACCAGGGGATCAAACCACTCACCACAGTGTGTGTGTGTGTGTGTGTGTGTGTGTGTGTGTGTGTGTGTGTGTGTGTGTGTGTGTGTGTGTGTGTGTACCTGCAGGATGAGGATGAAGTAGTCGACCGGTTTGCCCCGCTGGTAAATGTAGTGTTGCTGTGATCGTTTGTCATTTTCGTTGAATCGCAGCTCCTGGATGACGTCTGGGTGTCTGAGGATCCTCAGCAGGACTTTCTCTGTGATCTGGAACGGGCTGAAAAGACTCACCTCTGGGAGGGGAAGGATTGACACCGGGTGGGGGTCAAACAACAAACAACAAGGGACTCTTAAAGGCAACATATGTGACTCTTAGGAGCTCACCTGTAGCCAGGAATCTGTGAGCCGCCAGCATGAGCTGAGGAGAGATCTTCACTGTACTGTCAGCATCGTGCTTGAAGGCCGAGAAGTCGGGCTTGTTTTTATTGGGTTCCACCTTTTTTCTGTTCCTGTTGTCAGCTGCAGGGACGGGGCAGAGAGAGAGAGAAAGACAGCTGCCGAGTTGAGAGGACGGCTCGGCAGTGGAGGTAAAACCAAGGGCCGCTTGACAGAGCGTGATAGTACAGAGCACAGCAGATATAGACGTAAACGTTGACAACAGCAACGCTACAGGAAATAGCTGCACCTGGACACGAAATAAAGCAGCACACGATTCCCCAGGAAAATAATGAGACAGCGAGCTGTGCAGGTGCTGCTGGACACATTCAGGCCAGTGCTAAGATAACCTCAAAAAGTCAAAGCCTATGAGAGGTGTGAGTCATGAAAAAGGCTGCCAGACCCAGCAGTCCATTCACACAGACTGAAAACAAAGCTTTAACTTCCATAATCACTTATCCTCAGTGCCATTTTGTGTAAAATCAATGTTTCCGTCACAATGCGTCACTGCTGTTCATCAGTGTCCAGTTTACAGTAAGTGTTAGGTTGTGAAACAAATCAAAGCTATAGATGTGTTTTTATACAGATATTATTATCAGTTTATGTTGTGCCTCCTTGTCTACTTTGGGCTCTGAATGACAATAGAGTTTGCTTTGACTTTGACTTTTTCCCTGCTCTCTTAAATGGCCCCTTTAAGGATAAACATGATGTTTTTTTATGGGGGCCATGACTGGCGAGTGCCACGCGCTGACTCACTGTAAAGATCCGATTCATCCAGGATCTCTGACTTGATGATCTCCTCGATGACGTCCTCCAGCGTGACCAGTCCCAGCACCTCGTAGAAAGGATCCCCCTCCCCCTCGTTGTTCACTTTCTGGACGATAGCCAGGTGCGATTTACCTGGAGAGGGGAGAGATGACCCGAAGGTTACAACCAGTCAGGTCACATTTTGTTATTCTGACTTTTCCACGAGCTGGGCTGTTGCGAAATCACTCTGTCAGGAATGCGGGGCACCATCGAACGCCAGGGAGGAAAAGACGACAGGTTTGACGGGAAGAGCTTCAGGAAATAGCCCCAGCTAGATGAAAACATCCTTTCAAGTTGGGTTTTGTTTTTTTGTTTTTTATATTTTGTATAATTACAGCCATGCTGCCGTTCGATCTGTCAGTTGAATTATCCTGACCGCAGGGAGGAAAGATTGATGCCTTAATATAGCCCAGACAGGACTAAGAGCTTTGCAGATAAAAGACTTGGAAGAACTGCCAAAATGAGATAAAGAAGAGCCAACGGAGGGAGGGAGGAGGCAGCAGGAGCGGACGACTGGCAAGAAAGAGGGATGTGGCAAATTAAAAAAAGAGAAACATCTGATTAATCTCCTGGCTGTTCTCCAGAGCTCTCCTCATTAAAAAACATAACAGTTTTGTGCTTTTGTTTACCAATTGCATGCACAAACAACACGGTGTGGTAACCAACAAACATTATCATCATGAAGGTACATTATAGAGGTGAACAGGAGAGAGGCTGCTGGAACAGAAACCAGCCACGCTTACTTGCCATCAAGACACCAACATCATTTATTTCTGGCCTTCCTCAGTGTGTCTGCATGTATGTGTATCCCAAAATAACCCAAAAATGCTTAAATGCTACAATCAATAATTAATGAATAAAAGCTTTAATTCAGACACTGAGTTACCATGTTACTCATGATTCTCTGTTTACCACAACTGACTGTGCAAATAAAAAAAATATCAATATACTTTTACACTGTGTCCGAACAAGAACCAAGAAATTTAATTCAAAAATGATTGTAAGCAAAATTAGCCTTTTTGCTTACAATAATGATCTGGCTTCTATTTAAACCTTGAAATCCAAATTTATTGTTGAACCAAATCAAATTCACATTAAATGAAAAGCAATGTTACTAAAGATCTATTTGGTTTGGTCCAATTTGGTTCTTATCCAGAGGGCTTTGAACAAACAAACAAACAACAAACAGCCAGCTAGGTAGCAAAAAGCAAACATTGTCAAGCTAATGCTAGTTAGCTGTGCCAACAACACAGTGGTTGGTAAACTCAAATTCACTCTGATATTTGTAAAAATGCAAAGAACCTGCTCCAGGTTCGGAGCAGAGCCCAGTAAAGAGTGTTTCTTTTTAAATAATTTAGATTTTTTGCAAGTTATGACGTCATTTCCCACAGTCCCTCATAAATCAAACTGTGGGGATAAATTATTTTATTTGCACAGTCAATTTCCACGGAAGCTGATTTTCGTACGTTGACGATTACTCAATTATTTAAATTTGAACTCCGACTGCTGGAGTGGACGCAGATTTATCACGTGGAACGTAAACCTCACGAACATGCTTACTTGTTTTGATAAAGGAAATGCTGAATCACTCTGAAGTGGCGTCAGGAATTTAGAGGCTCTCAAAGCTAGAATCAGGACAAAGCAGAAGTGTTTCTCTGCACCCGTGTGTGTCATCGTCAGAGCTGCCTGCACGCGCTCAGCACTGAACCGGGCCTGTTGTCGAGTACAGAGCCAACAGCCGCTGACATGATGACTAACATCATAACGTCACCACCTTCAGCCGCTGCTGCTGGCACAGCAGAACGCGCTGACCTGATGTGACTCGCTCCGTCCCGTCACACGAGGGTCAGAGGTCACGTTTACAGGTCAGGTTTACAGCTCACAGACGAGCAGCAAATATTCTGGAACATTAAATTCATGAAGTTAAAATGCCAAAGATTCAACTATTCAGCTTAAAAATAGTTTTTCCTCTCTCTCTGTGGTTTAGATTGTTGGTTGGACAAAACAGGACATCTGAAGAAACCATCTGGGAAGATATTAAAAGCAATAATAATAATTGGACAATATTTGGGAGAACAAAACATAACTGTGAGCTGCTGCTCTGACTTCAGATTGGATGACTGCCTTCTCAAAACCATTTTTTTGTGTCTCTAATTATGAGGTAACATGTAGAAGGAATGTCTGTACATCTCACACATGCTTTAGGACAGACGTGCACGTGGATTCCTGGAGCAATTAATGGCGTAATCACCAGATGACAGGTTATGTGAGGGTGGTGGAAGCTAATAATAAAACACCATTAGGCTCTCAGAGTTTTGCAGAACAACGAGCGACCTTTACAGTCACATCAGAGCCACATGAATATTGTTTTTCTGATCAATTAAGTGTTACAAATGATCGATCTCTCTGATGTTTGATGGAAATGTGTGATGCAACAGTGGAAGATAGTGTAATTGTGTTGAATTAGTGATTAGAGAAGGGCTAAAAACAGCCAGAGTTGGGCGTAATGTTTATTTCAAATGACAGCTAGAGTCTGCATTGTAATGCAAATGCAAGGTTAAGGAAATGATGCGCATGTGGACCCTTTATATTTTAGAGACAGAAACATGCATATATACTCCACTTCTTGATGAAATGGTTGGTTTTAATATCTTCAAAAAGCATCATCATCATCATCCTAATAAGGTTTAATTCCCTGCATGCGCCACACTGCTGTGAGCGGCAGCTTTGTGTTCATGGTGTGGATGTCAGCGCTGACATTCCCAACACTAAACAGATTGTCATCCCATCAAGCACTATTACGCAGGAGCCGATTTCACTGATTAGTTCCTGCCGTCTGACTGAAGGTCAAACTCGCTGCACTGAGTGTCAGCGGTGCTGCCGGATTACACAACACTGGTGTGTTTAATGAAGGAAATACCACATAATGTAATGTAGTGACTCTCAAACACGACAACACTGTAATCTTTGCGTCGTTTCCCAATGGCACATTCAGCTGTGTTTGCTGGATGAGAAGGGAGTTTTAAAAAAAAAAAATCAGCAATCATGCCACAAAATACACTATTCCTGTTTCTCAGCTATGAATATATGCTGCTTTTCTCATTTAAGAGTAAATATTTTGTTTTTTTATTGTTAGTCAGACAACAGAATGGTCACAAATTCTATCACCTCTAAATCAATGTATTATTTTCTTTGTTTAATCTGGACAAACAACAATTTGGATTTCAATAATTATGCATGATACTCAATTGGACCACTTTATTGTAGCAGGATGTAAAAGTGGAACTGATGAGGCTGGATAGTTGGGAAGTTTCAGCCAGGGATCATTAAAATTGTATCTCATCCTAACATGTAGTAATACGCCAATCAGCGTATTACATGGATGCTAAATCAGATTTGGATCCGGGGAATTTTGATACAACGTTAAGGTTCTTTCGGCAGTTTCTGAGCAGTTTATAAGTATAAAATAGAGAAGCAGAAAATTAAAATATTAAAATATAAGTCAAGGTAAAATTGTAGTAAAAGGCACAATAACTAAAAAAATGCACTAAGTTACTCGTTAACCCTGACTGACATGCCTGTCAGTCAGGGTTAACGAGTCACCGTTGCAGTGTTCTCTTTCATTCCTTAAAACTGATAAAGCTCCATACAGATAACGGCTCATTACGGCTAATCTGAGATAATAATATGAAGCTCCAGAGATGTTTTGTGCACTAAGAAACTTCACCTGACTTTCCATCAGAATGGGTGCCAGGAGATAAAATCTTAATTTCCATTTTACATGAACTGTTCCTTTAAAAACGTTGCTCTCATGAACAGGGGGTGAAGAATAAGCAAAACCTGAAGATGTAGACAAGAAGAACTGAAACCAGCGATAGAATAGAACTAAAATACATTAGGTATGTAACTGTGTGTGCCACATGTACTTTGCTTTAGAGGCTTCACTAGTTACTTAAACATAAGTTACTGTTTTTGTGCAACTCAAGCACTGATACATAATGCAAACGCAAAGTGGTTCATCAAACTGAGCGATGCGCTAATGATTGTAAAATTAAGTCAACCCCAAGCACCTGAATGCAACACGCCCATGAATGCAGCAGTAAAACTGAGCCAAATTCATCTGATATAAATAGTACAACACTGAAAGGGGAACAACTCAGCTGCACAACGAGAAGTTTTAGAACAAATATCTAACATGTAGTGAAGTATTTTCTCTATATAGTATTAGCTCTCTCACAAAAGGAGGCAAATACTCTCTTTTACCAGCGCCGTCTTGTTTCAGATCTGCTCTACAGATGCAAAGAGCACATTTAAAAGAAGTGAGCACCTGCATTAAATGCACTCAGACCGGATGTTTGTACCAGTTTGCACCACATTTGTGTTTTCATTTACTGTGTGTGTGTGTGTGTGTGTGTGTGCGTGTAAATGTAGATTGGGATGTTCCAGCCATCAATAGTGTTGCTCGATACTGACCGAGCTGCCCGGGAGTTAGTGTGTGGATGCAGTAATGGTTGCAGGTTTCAAACATGCCAGCTGAGAGAATACAGAGTTATATGATGAAAAAACACACACAGACACACCTTTCTTGAACTCCTCCAGCATGGCATCCAGCTTTGTGTCATGAAACACAAAGTGCACGGGGTGGTTGTAGAACTTGGTGATGGTCTTTAGGGTGGTGCAGTCATCGGGGTCCACAAAGGCCAGGTCCTTCACATACAGGATGTCCACGATGTTGGACCTCTCGTCATCGTAAACGGGGATACGAGTGTATCCGCTCTCCATGATCTCGGACATGGTGTTGAAATCCAACACGGCGTCCGCTTGGATCATAAAGCAGTTGCCAATGGTTGTCATCACGTCTTCGACAGTTTTGGTCCTGAGCTCCAGGGCGCCCTGGATCATGTTCAGCTCCTCTTTGACCAGGTCGTTGTAGGGCTCCGTCACTTTTAGCATCTCCACCAGCTTCTCTCTGTTGTACACAGTGCCGATCTCCTGGCCCAGCAGGACATCCAGCAGCTTGCTGACGGGGAAGGACATCGGGAAGGTGAGGAACATGAACAGCTTGGTCACCATGATGGTGTTGGCTCCCACGGCCAGCCCGTGGCGGGAGCACAGTGCCTGGGGGACGATCTCACCAAAGATGACGATGCCAGTGGTGGAGGCCACCACAGCGCCCAAACCTGATCCGATCAGGTCGTCCAGGAGGATGGTGAGGGTGGTGTTCACCAAGACGTTCCCCAGAAGCAAAGAGCAGAGAAGATAGTTCCCTTTGCTGCGGATGGGCTCTATTTTCCTCGCGTATTTCTTCTCTTTGTCAGTGCCACAGCTCTGGACGATGCGGAGCTCCATGGGGTCCAGAGCCATCAGCCCCAGGTTCAAGCCGCTGAACATCCCGGAGAGCACCAGCAGGCAGGAGATGAGGATGGCCTGCAGCCACATGGGCAGCAGGGACTTCTTCTCTTCCACCACCAGCACCCTGCCATCACTGTCCCCCAGCAGCACCCAGCCGCTCCCGTCCGCGCCCGGCGTGCACAGGGCGTACTCCTTCTGCGGCTCGCTCTTGCGGAGCGGCTTTACGTGCACGGTAAGCAGCCCCGTCGTGTCTCGACTGCTGACGTTCATGTAGGTGCCGACGCTGATGTCCTTCGTGAAGTCAACACAAGTCCTGTCC
>KV751320.1:10179103-10202965 GCA_001698575.1 Mola mola | reverse complement strand
TCTCCAGCCGCATGCCGAGCACCTGGCTCCCGTCGCCGCCCCGGCCGCCGCTGACACCGGAACCTGCCGCTGTCTCAGTCCGGCCGCCGACCACGCTCCACAGGAATATGATGAGAGTGAGAATGTAACCCTGCTGCCCGTCTCCAGCCGCATGCCGAGCACCTGGCTCCCGTCGCCGCCCCGGCCGCCGCTGACACCGGAACCTGCCGCTGTCTCAGTCCGGCCGCCGACCACGCTCCACAGGAATATGATGAGAGTGAGAATGTAACCCTGCTGCCCGCTCCATTCTGTCGCCATGTTTGTTTCACTGCTTGGCGACCTCGGGGCTGACGTCATTTACTCCTGTCCGAGCGGCTCCGCCCCCTGCCGCCCCATCACGCACACACCCCCGTTATCACCGCCTCCCGGACCGCGGCGGGGAGACCTTCATGTGGGTGGCGCTGGCGCAGAGAGCCACAGAAAACGTTCCCACAGCCTCCCCTCTGCCTCCCTTATTGTCCCAGCAGGCTCGGGGCGATGATCCCGCTGTCCTCAGCGGTTTCTCATCCTATTGTGTCCGGAGCCAACCGCTGTTACGTAAAGGCACATGGCATCAGTGTACCCCCATCACCCCTCCTCTCCTCATCCTCCCCTCCTCCTCATCACCATCCTGCACCATCCTGCATCCCTCTGGCACGGAGCCCCGCCTGACTGCAGAGACACTCAGCATTTTCTCCAGAGATCAATTCTCGGCAACAAAAGCAACAACGACAACAACACGTCTATAGGGATTAACTTTTAATTAAATCACATCCGCTACCTTTTTTGTGTTAAGCCGTAAAATTACCCTTATTAAAACTTACCAAGAAGCGTTTCTCATGATTAAAAACCATCTTTTTCTCTTTGATAGGTCCTATAATGTGCTGTGGCCAGCGATTATGTAATACAGACAGCCTGCCCTCTGTCTTTGCCAATAGTGCCACCTAGTGGCCGAAGCCGTGGTGGCGCTGGTTTGAAGAGGTGTGACTGGCAGGTCAAACGCTGTTATAGCCAACTGAGTTCATATTAAATTTACACTAAATAAAGGTTATCCCCAGCGTCCACACGATTGTTATTCTGTTTCTTTATTATTTTGCATTTTTGGAACGCTCCTCCTACATCTTTTTACCTATTGAAGCCATTCAACTGTCAAAATGTTCAGTTGTTTAAGGACTTTATGACATTGTATTTTTGATAATTTCTAGACTTTGAATGTTGTACATAAAATTTTTCTTGAATTGATTTCATATTAGGTCCTTCCTGTTTTTTCCTGATTTGTTTTCTATGGTTCTGCTGTGACCTGTGGATGTCTTTGATGATGGGTTGTCGTTTATGTAACATAAAAGACATTAAAGATATCAATTCTCCATCTCTGTCAGTGCTCCTATCCTACTTCTCCCCTATTTCCTTCTTTTAATTTTCAGTCAATTATTTAAATGTCAGCCCTGCTATGAACTGGCAACTAAGTGTTGAAAAAACAATGAAATTCCACCTGCTGTTTAAAAAAAATTGAGAAGGGAGAAAATGTTAATTGATGTCCTCTTTGCATGCAAGAAGGGTTTGTAACTAATCATAAATGTATCACGGTACAGTGTGCACTGGTGCCTGCCTCAGCCTTTTACCGGGTCAAGTTGTACATTTATGCACAATAGATCTGCTTGTACACAAATCACAGATCACATTCCCATCCTGTTACATTCTGTGAAATCTTTGTAGTATCATGCAACCAAATTTGAAGCAAATTAAGTTAATTGTGATGTAAAAAATACAGCAAAAATTGGTTTCTTACCAATAAACAATTTATTATGAGGAACATTAATATGCAAACTGGATGCGACTGAATAGATTTCATAAATTGAAGATAAATTTTATTCTTAGCGGTCAGCAGTTTAACACATTACAGTACAACATTTCAAGTCAAATCAAAGCGCACAGGCGTCACAATTAAATACCAAACACACTCTGACACAGAGCTTCACCTGACAGACGACCTAACCGAGTTACTTTGCTCCTTTCAGTGTGCTTGTTGTCCTTCTTGTTCATTTAGCTGCTATCAAGCACCAACACAAATAAAACTTACAATTCAGTGACACATTTCACATCTCACAGTCCTCAGATTCGAAAAACTACAAACATGAGTGAAAAAAAAACATGAAACAATGAGTATTTACTGCTAAAGTTGTTCCGGGTTGAAATGTTGCTGAGAGGATAACACTGTCGTCCTGGGTTGTCAGATACTGTAAAATGGAGAGGTGATCTGAAAAACTGGCTGTATTCTCCACTAACAGCACAACACAACTTTCAATATGCCATAAGCTAATTACTGATTCCAAGTTCATACGTTACAAAACAAATTCACAGAGTCGGACAAATGGGGGATGTTTGTCGGTGTCCAGCGCACATGTTTGCCTCGGGGCCCAAAAGAAGGTTAAATCCGGGCATGACACACGAGCATTGATTTTGCCGTCAATGATTGGTGATAACCAGCCCGTGTTTTCATCACTGCAGCCTCTGCTCTCCTCTGCTGCGTTGACTCTGCGTCTGTCCCTCCACAGGAGGAACAACCTCGACCTTGTAGCTCACCCTCTTGGACTGCAGGATGCTGTAGCTGTTATCAAAACACAGCACGTCTGCACAACAGAGAGGACAGAGTAAACCGCGGCCGGCAACATGCGGGATCTCCAACGAGTCCTTCGCTTTGGCAACAGACACTGCTTATCTTAGCTTAGCTTAGCACAACGACTAGAAATCAGCTAGACTGGGTCTGGTTGAAGGAAGAAGATTTAAATTATAACATAAAACATAAAGGAATGTGAAAATAAATAAGACAAACCAATAAAATGCAATGTTTTTAATTTGTTGGGTTTTACTACCTTGTATCGGTCTTTATGCTGAGCTAAACACATAAGTGGAAACACTCTTCTCATGTACGTAACTATCAATAAAAGAAATTTAAAAAAGAGAAAAAAAAAGCACATTTTCCAAAAAGTCGGAATGCTCCTTTAAGATTTCCTAGTCAAACCCCATTTTTGATTGCCATGTCCAAGAAATAGACATACAATGTATTTACCTTTTATAATGACCATTTATATAGTAGTTCTAAGTGTCATCCCATCTACCTACTCGTGGAGGATTCACAGGAAGTGATGCGGGCTGTAATCCAGTAATCCTGTTCCTTTAGATAATGAACGTGTGTGTGTGGGGTGACTCACAGACTCCCGGCTCAGGACAGGTGAGGCAGCTGTCTTCAGGCACCAGGTGTGCATTGTAGCGTTCGCTGGGCAGAACCTGCAGCATCTCGGCCACCTTCTGACCGCTGCCCTGTTTGGTGCGCCGGTACACCCCAAACCCGATGTCTGCTCCGTCACTGGCAAACTGCCACCTAGGGGAGAAACGCAGGCCACAAGTGATTTACTATATGAGCATGGGACCGGAGGGTCTCTCCCCACTGCTGCTGGTGGTGTTGTACCTCAGAAGGCTGCTGGGGGCTTGAATGTCATATTCCAGCTGGAAGATGGAGCCGCGGCTGATGGTCACGCTGCTGTCGTACTGAACCTTGACCGAGTCCTGAACATAGTACAACTTGGGCACCGTTCCGCCGTACTTGATCTGCAACAATGCACAACGCAGCCACCGTCATTCGGAGGGACAACACTACGCTCTCGTGCTGCTCCACCAGCGGCCTGCTCCGTTCTCTCACCATGGTTCTGCAGCGAGGGTCTCCATCGGGATCGGTCAAGGTTCCTCCGTACACCCCAGGAAGCTGCTTTGGATCAATGTGTGTACGCAACACTTCCTGCCAGTTACCTATAAACAAAGGAACGTAAGCCGTGAGGAGAGGCGATAGCAGGTTAAGTCCGATCTTGATCCTGACAGCTATTAGATTGACTGCTACAACATTTTTTTTAGGGTTCCTGCGGGATGAACTGTGTTGAGGATTGTGATCTCTCAAAGGTTCACTGTGGAATTTTAGACCTTCGGCAGACCTGTACAGCTGTTTTCTTTATTTTTCTTTGGTCACATGGTCTGCGCTGATCTTCAGGTGACTAACACCACCAACGAAGGCCGAGAGGAATACAGGTAACAGGTAAACGGTATCTGATAATGCAGGATGTAAAAAACCTAAAATTTCAGCTCAACAAATTCTTCATGAGGAAAGAAATGCATTAGAGGAACATTTGTTGCTCACACAAGAATTCATGCAATATATTAAGTGATTAACACTGGATGTAACTATTACTTGTCTGTTTAAAAGAGAACTCCAGAAACCTTTAAATGGGCAGTTCACCCCAAAGTCATCTTGTAGTGCTAATTATTCATCTAGATTTTTTTTTTTTGTTTGAGTTGCTCAGATTTGGTGGTACCATTCCTTCTCTTAAATAGAAAAGGATTTGCTAGATACTTCACTTGCAGAGCTCAAAGGGACAAAAAACAAAAAATACATTTGAAAAATTCAAAAGCAGTATCTCTTTCCACAAATCATGACCTGGCCCTTCAATAGATTCCACAGATGTTGTTTTGAGCAGCTTCAAGTTGGAACTATTTTCTTCTACCAAACTAAAACGTATCACTACGCAGAAGGACTCTTCAGTAGTATGCAGGCTTGTGCTCGTGAAACATTAAGGACGTCTTTTTTTCGGCTGAGCTGTAATGTTAGCCAGCTTAGTTAGCTTTTCCTGCCATCCACGAGTAGTTGTACGCGGTGATACACAGAAAATTCCCACATTGCTCACAACAAAGCGAATTATATATAAAACCATCCTATCACACCAAATCAAAAATATGTGTATATGGTTTTTTTTGTTTGTTTTTTTTTTTTTTAATTTTAGGATGAACTGTCCCTTTAACCGTTCAAGAGCAAATCATCAGGTCAAAATTTGTCCAACAGTTTATGACCCAATATCTGCAAGACCAGTACAAAACCAAACAACAAGAAAGTGCTAATGATGCTAACATAAGCATGTGACTCCTGACGCTGCTCCGCCTGCAGCCTCACAGAGTCTGATCTTGTTTTGTGCACGCTAAAAAGAAAAGCTCTCTTACTTCCTAGGACGATGAGCTTGCCTCGCGTTTCCTCACACAGAAAGTGTTTGATTAGGTTGTAGGCCATGGGAAACATTTTGGGAGCTGCAGCAAAGAAGGAAAATCAGATTCAACCCAAGATCTTTCACACAATCTGAAAAATAACCACAAATGGGTACCTTTGATAAGAAACACTCTCTTCAGCCCCTCTGGATAGTTGTCTTCAAACATGGTGAGGATCTAGGCCAGGGGAACACAGTGATAATGAAATGCAGTGATTTAATGTGTACCAGTGGACAGAAGCCGGTTCTGATGTGAGCAGCTGACACACCTCTCCGTAAGTCTCAATAGCAGGTTTCCAAATGTGCTTCAATCCGAGTCCTTCACAGTCATAGATCAGAGTGATGGCTTCAATGTTCTTTCCCAACTGAAACACAGGGGAACACAGTTTAGAAACTTCAGAGGAGAAAAGAAGGAGAGGACACAAAGAAAAGAGGAGAGGAGTCAGGGGAGGACGAGCAAAAATAGGTAGACGGGAGACCAAAATAGGACAAAGGAGAAAATAAAATGCTAAACCTTCTCAGACTGCCTCCGACACTCCTGCTGCAGCATCTCCGTGTGTCTGATCTTCGTCTTCAGGAAGTCCTGTTTAGTCGCTGACAGCAGGAGACCTTTAGGGTCCAGAGGGCCGATCACGTCGTACCAGATGGGACTCCCCTCTCTGTCGTATCCACACATCCCTCCGGACACGTACTTCTCAATCACCTGACGAGCACACGGGGAACAAAACGCACAAATTCGCATATTACAAAAGGAAACTAAGAAATAAAGGATTTACAACTTATTAATGCTTCTTTAATAGAATTTCTCCCTCATACAATTTTACAATTAACTTCAATCTTTATAGTGTATGCCATCAAATTCTGTTCTGCATTTTTTTTTTAGAAACGTTGACCAGAAGATGTCTGCTATGGACCTGAGAATTCAGAAACAATGCACAAACAGCAATGGAAATTGATTCAAGGGGACAGTAAAAAGTGATGCGCATGACTGTTACACCCTTGTTGTTGCGGTATGTGCCTCATGAGGTCAGTTAAGTCAGCTGTGAAATGTGCATCTCCAAAAAGTATTTATGTTTTATTTTATTTTATTTATTTTGGCGGAAAGATAAGTGAGCCTCAGCAGTGTGCAACACTTTTTGTGTCCCCTACAACTATTTTCTGGTCTTTGCCATCTGTACTGATTGCAGAGATAATTTTTTTTTTTTTTTTAAATAGATTACTTTCTCACTTTACAGCATTGTTTCTGTGCACATCTTGTCAAATTTGTTTAGTAATTTGTCTTGATTTGATTATGTTTTCTCTGTTTGCATGTGTTGAGCCGTAAAAAAAACTTTACATAACCGACCATTATGGCTAGAGGGCAACAATAAAATCTTCCTAAACTTACTACAAATAGTAAAAGGAAAGAGAAAAAATCCAACTCCTCTTCCTCCTCACCAAATTTATAGAAATGTCACGGTGTCAAACGTATTTTGTTATATAGCTAAATGTAAGTTTTGGAATTGTAATGAAAATACATATATTTTATAACAAAAAGTCTATGTTTACAGTCCCATCTTGTAGTGTGTCAGTGTAAGAGTACACGTGTACCTCTGGAGGTTTCCAGTCAGATAAGATGCTGTCAACCTTCATCTTCCTCCTGAACTCCAAGTGCTGCAGAGAGAGTCAGAGAGAGACGCAGCGCTCAGAAACACACTCACCATCAGCATCTCATCGCTCACAAAGGAAATGACAGCACTGATTGTCAATTTAAAGGTGTTGACAGGACTTCACCTTTCTGATCATGGCTTCAGCTTTCGGAACATTGAAGCTTCGGGCTGAAAAAATAAAAATAAAAATCCTGATTAGTATCACAGTTTCTAATAGGATGATTTAAAGGACCATTTCATAATTTTCAGCAGCGGCATACTCTAAATACGTATATTCAAGCAAGTACTTATGTACAAAATTTAGATAGGCGTATTTTCTTTACATATAAATCAGACTTCTACACCAAAACCAACACTTTTCTTCTTACGCAACTGCATTTATTTTAGTTACTCCACAAACTAAAGAAAAAAAAAAAAAGCTGCCAATTCGATTGGAGCAGAATCTGTGATATTGTAGTACCGACGTGAAAAGTATTCTGCAAATGAGGTAAAAGTTTAGTAGAATGAAAAGAACAATAGAATGTCTTACTGAAAAAGACACTAAACCAGGGATGGGCAACAGTGATATGAGAACATATATTGTCTGGTTATATCATGGCATAAGTGTTGTAAAAGTGATGTAACATTGTGAACTGTTCTAATATTTAACCTCAGACATTAAATCCACATTACTGGTGATTATATAACAGAAACGTCATTGTTTTGATGGTTTGTCGAAGTACTAATAGTCAACCATTACAGTACCGTTGAAGTATCGATATCAATACGGTCAAATATATTGTAATATTTAATTTTGTTCTCCAGTGATGTCATATACGCGCAGTTTATCGTGTATCGTGATATGACCATTTAAAAAAAAAATCCATCCCAAGACCAAACTGACAGTTCAACAATGAACTTGTGTAACTATATCCATTTTCATATCATCATTGTGGTTAAAAAAGTCAACATCAGTCAACATCTTGTGTTGATCTGACGGACTGTGTACACCTGACAGAAAGACTCATGACGGCTCTTTATACAACATATGAAACATACGACAAATAGCATCGCTTATCTGTTAATAATTGCTACTGATTCAGGAATTCTGCACCGGCTCTGAATGTACTTATACAACCAAAAGCCCAAATACAGCGAATGTTGTATGTTGAATGTTGAATGTTGTTGTTGTCGAGCATGGAAACGGTTCAAGGTTTTGCAAACACAGAGTCTCCTCCATCGATCTAAGCTCCTATGAACTATGGCCCATCAAACAGAAGAGTCGGAGACATCTTCCTGGATATTCTGTCACAAACTCCAATTTCAAAACGCTAGATCACATGAGTAAAAAACTAGGACAATAATCATTAAAGGACTCTGATAATATTACGGTAGTTCCTGGCAGCTGTAATTGGCAACTCGTACTGTCTTATCAGCCTATTGTGTTTCAGAGGTAAAGTAAATCCAGGCTGAATAAATAAACATTTACAGAGAGATAAGACCTGTGCGCTGAGCTGGTCCACCTTCCTGGCTGACAAAATACTGCAGTCCACGCTTTCATAGCCAGAGGGCCAGAGCCGGGAATATTATAGGAAATGAATTACTGATAAACTGGGAGAGCGCTGGAAATATCATCATGTATGTCGCTTCAGGGTGAAGAAATACACACTTCTCCTCAGAGAGTCGAATAGACCGACAGCACTCGCACATCTCTCTGTTAAGTATGAATCTACAGCCAGGAGAGCAGTTTGAAACATTTTTTTGTCCACTGTGTGCAACAGTATTTTAGATGAAATCCCAGCAAGCTGAGCAGAAGACAAAGCTGGGCTCTCAGCATGAACACCTCACACTGTTTATGTATTTGTTCCAACTGCAAATTATACTGCTGAACAGGCTATTAGCACCCTCCGAATCACTAAAACTGGTTCCATAGGGATGTGACCGACACGCCCAGCTCGCTATAGGAATGCAAATTGTTATAGTAAGGCCCCGATGGGCGCCTCCTGAGAGCGGGGCAACCAGGCTGTGGACAGTTCATTTGAAATAAGGTGAAACAATGATGACGTGTATTGGCCCGCCGGCTGAATCACCAACAGAGGCAGCTCAATTTCAGCTGATATAAACTGTTTCAAGCAGAAAAGTTGCAAGAACTGGCTGTGATTTATAACCTATGACCGACTTTATGACCGAACGGTCACAGACGTTCTCACCTAAGACACAGGAGACATTCATCTGAGTTGAGGGGTCATAGATCCACATATGTTGGGAACCGCGGAGGCACACGGGGTCAGTTCAACAGAAACCCCATCCTCCGACATGTCACTCTCTGACAGGTGTCGATACCAAAGCCTCCGGCTCGGAGTCCTGCACTGAAACTGCTGAAGAGTGCGCGCGAACAGGTTTGTTTCGGGGTTGAAGGCAGCCTCGGGCACAAACTCCCACAGACATCTGAAACATTTTCAAACAGTGTTTGTCTGTGCAAGGGGGAAAGTTAACCATCGTGTTTCCCTCTCTCAGACCCCGCACGTGTAGCGAAGACACAAAAGTGTGAAAGTACTGTGTTACGAGACAAAGTCCCGCATCCAAATCCTGTTAGTATTCGCATTGAAACACTGAAAGCATCAGTGTCTGATTCTGCGTGAACCAGCTTGAAGTGCTTCATATGCAGTTAATTTAGTCCAGTGGTTCCCAAATTAGGGTCACAAACCGCCGAAAGGGTCACCTCATAAGTCCTTTGTCAAATGTGAGGAAGAAGAAATTCTGATACACAAATTGGGAGTTGGAAGTGTCTGCACTTTGCCCCTATTTTTTTCTTTAATATTGAATATTTGTACATCTTTGGACCAACGCAATCATTTCATGAAGCCTTTGTGAAGCATATAGAGGTCAAATGGCTCCGGTGGAAATGATAAGAACTCATGATAAGTGTTTGCACAGTTCAATGCAAAATGAAACCCACAGGTTTAAACATTAACAAGGCATTGGATTTCATAAACTCACTATAAATCTTTAATCAGTGAAGTATGTAGTAGCTGTCATATACTGTATATTTAGCAGAGTATAAAGCTCAATATTTGCCTTTGAGATATAGTAGAGAAGTACATAGTGGCACAAAACTGCCTCAAACTAGTACTTCAGAGGAGTTTTAAAATGTGTTTCCTTCACCACGTACTAATTGAAAAGTAAATAAACAGTTTAGTGCGTTATTTCTCAATGGAGCCCAGCTGGAAGGAAGAGTCATATAAAATATTTATGCTTGTTCAAACATAGAAAAACGTTTTTTTTTTCAACGTAAGTGCTCTGAGTTGTCAGTTGTCCTTAGCTGTTTTTTATCACTTCTGTCTTTGTAGGTTGTTCTCTGTCACCTTGCACTTGAACGGCTGTGTGATTGTCATTCACACCCACGCAGACAAAATGCTAAGTCGAGAAAGTTGCCCGTGTGAGTTTGTGTGTGTGTGGCCAGGTGCAGGTCTCACCTCGGAGCCAGCGGAGGAGGTAGTGGTCGTGCTGCGCTGGCAGGTCAGGGAGGATGTCCTGGATCTTCCCCCGAAACTGCAGGCAGAGAATCACAATGAACATCAGCAACGTGAAGGAAACAGCTGTATTATTTATCAACTCTTTGACATTTTGGGGAACACACTTGACTGATGACACTCCCGTGTTTGTATGGTAATTATTGGCCCAGGAGCTGATTAGCTTAGCATAAAGACAGAAAACAGCGAGAATCAGAAAGCCTTCTCCCGTCCAAAATCCACAGCTTACCTACACATCTAAGGCTCACTGATAAGCATGTTTAATCTTGTTTATTTAGTTGTACAAACAGAAGTGTTAAGACAACAAAAACATGGCCACCAGAAAATTAGTGCCACTAGCCTAAAAACAGTTCACCGGTTGACGTCCGTAAAACAGCAAATTTCAGTTTATGTACTGATGAAATAAACAACAAATAACACGTTAATGAACGAGTCATTGACTTGCTCTGTGCTTCCAGTTTCTGTGCTATGCTAAGCTAAGCCAACTGGCAAATGGAGATCCATTAATGTGCAGACATACGATTGTTCTTGATCTAACGATTGAGCTACATCTTAAAGTTAATACAAGTGAACAAATCAACTGATTAATCAATAATAATAATAGTACAATAATACAAGTTTTATTGATAAAGCCTTGCTATGGAGTCTAAACAGCTATAATAAATTGTATATTCTGTAGGTAAAGTGAGCCAACAAATACTATTTCTAGTATCCTTGTTTGAAAAGAAGTTCAGAAGACTAGTTCTCAGATCTTTAAGTAAAAAAATTAAAAGATGTTGATGAATCGTCTATGGGAATCTAATTATCTGTGCGGGAGTACATTTCCCCCTGAAAGGTACTTATTACAACAATATGAAAACACTCAAATGAAGAACTACTACTTTACCGGTGTATTCCAGTACAGGTAACATTATGCATTATCATATACTGCAAGCAAAAATCTCACTTTCAAGAGGACCGACGTACAAAAATCATTTTTATTTGCCAATAAACGCTTTTAGTTAAATCACAGGAGTTATAGTGAATTAAATGTATATTTTTACCTCAGTTAAGAGTTCATTCTGCTTTGGGCTCAAGTCTCCAACTCGTCCGCTCATGTTTCCCGTGCTGTCGCTCCAACACAGGCGGAATGTGAATGAAGCCAAGTGGAGGGACGAGCAGGCAGACGAGAAAACACCACACCCCCTTTCACACACACGCACACACACCCACACACACACACACACACACACACACTCACACACACACACACACACACACACACACACACAGGTGGACTTTCATCCTTTAGCTGAAGGCAGTTCATTGTGACACACACACATGCTCATCCAATGAATCAATTTTGCCTGACGCATGTAAAGCAGTTTTTTTGGAAATGTGCTGCGCGTATTATTGCCCAAATAAATATATTAGTGGATTATAAATATGAATTAATTTAAGTTTTTGTCACTTTAATGTGGTAGCTAGTGAGGGTGGGAGTGTTGATTGTAATTGGGTATATGTCTCCATGAGGCATACAAAGTAGACAGTGATGGATCAATAGGAAAGGTGATTTTTTTGTGGAAGTGTGATTCATAGAAATAGTATTATTTTCAAAGGTTTAGCTGCATGTTATGCAATAAACTTTGGATTGCAAACCTAGTTACGTGTTTGGGGTTCAACATTAGAAAAGACTGAAGTGAGTGAGTGCTGCATAATCCCTGGATAACTCAGTTTTCAGTTGAGCAAACTTGAAAACGACACTTGGCAACATCAATGAGGATGTAGCGGATTCTTGTAGGTATTTTGGGAGAGGTGGTAAAGAGTATTGATTTTATATAAGTAGTAGGTGCATATCAGCTTCGTTTTCTTATGACACTATTATTATTGTACATTTACACGACATTCACATCTTGAAACTATTCAACTTTCAAAAAATTCAGAACTTTAAGGACGTTTCGGCATTGTGTTTTTCACATTTCTACTTCTATGCTTCTGCTTTTTCTAGGATTCACTAGTGTGGATACTGTTTGCGTCGTCCTAACTGGTAAATCCACAATTTTCTTTGGATTTCTTCAACGTCTTTAATGTAGTTATGTGAAGACATTAAAGAAGAATGAAACAATGTTAGTTTTACATTCAAGCTCATGACGTTTCTGGTTCTTCTAGATAATTATGTTCTTTTTTCATTATGAATGTGCACATTTAACAAATTATTGAAAAAAACATCTATATTTATCTCTAGAAAAGTAACCAAAAACTGGGACATTTGTGGAACTGTACATAGTATAATGACAGAGCTTGAGTAAAGGCCCCTGTTTACAGACTCTCATTGTGCTTTTATACCTTAAATAACTGATCTGAATTTAAATAAGGTATGATTAGAAAGAAGATAACAAACATTTTTTTCATGAAACTCATTTTATTCTTGAAATAGATAAACTGATCAGGACCCAGAGACCAGGTTCACCAAAATATAGCTGGTGCTCATAAATAAATAGATGATTCTGAAACATGTTGACTTGGCCTACAATGGAGCATTAAAACCCGCTGCAAACAGGTACCAGAGATGACAGGGACCACGCCAAAAACCACCAAAATGAAATCAGAACATGGTTTGATCCCACAGATGAGAGAAAAATCCTGCCTAGTGACCAATTTCGGCCTAAATTTTTTATCATAAATTGCTGGATTTGTCATTAAAGTGTAATTCCTCTCATCTCTACAGCCGACATCTTCAAAACTCCCAAAAAAAAGTTCTCAAAAGTTGGAAGTTTTTGTAGAATTAGGCCTCAACCCAAGGAATAAATAATTCAATTCTGGGAGAGATATGGGTCCTGGAATTCGTTGAAGGATTTATTTTTCTTATATAGTGTGAAACAGGGCGCCCTGCCTTGGCAGAAGTTTGGCTCTCAGAGTGCTCTCTAATTTGATCTGGGGTGAGCTGAACTAAAACTCTTTCAGTGACTTTTCAATTGGCTTAGTAATAAAGCAGTGAAGCAGTGAAGGAATTAAAATTATGATGAATAAACGGCAGAGCAGGCAGAATGTTCGCCATCTTTGTTCGCTGATGCATTGACCTGGCAACACTGACTAAATCACACTGGAGCTGATGGGTTCAGCTCCTTTGACTAATTTTCTTATAATTTTCACACATAGAATTGCGGAAATAATCACAATCCTGTGAAAAACAAAATTTAAAAAACGATGATGAAATGATTTTGTTGCTGATGTCCGTATCAGAGCTGCAATGATTAATCAATTAATCAATTAGTTGACTGAAAGAAAATTAATCTACAGCTATTTTGATAATTGATTAATGGTTTCAGTCTTGTTTTGAGCAAAATTTTAAACTGTTTGCTGCTTTTAGCTTCTTAAATGTCAGGATATACTGTTTTTCTTTAAATTAAGATTCAAGAAGCAATATAATGACTTTACTTTGGGCTCTGAAAAAATTGAGATAAGCTTTTTTTTTTGGCAATTTATTGGGTAAATGATCAATAAACTAATTGTGAAAATAATTGACAGAATAATCAACATTTAAAATAGTTAGCTGCAACTGTAGTCTGTCAAACTCTCTCAAACAGTATCATGACTTGTTTGCCGACGGATTTCTGTGGCATCACAATGCTTTATTTATAATGTCATTCTATCTTTATTGAAAATCTCCCAAAAGCTTCTGCAATTTAGATATTCCACTTGGCAATCTTTTGATTTCAATGAGATTTTTTCATTAATTGCTCGTTCATCTGCACAACACTCTATAACATATTAATAAGCAAATGAAGTGTTTATTAATGTATTTATAATCATGTGTAACTCCTGAGGATCCAGAACTGAATTTACTCCCTTTAAGACAAGTGTTTGTCACTGACAAACCCCACTTGTTCTTACAGTATATCATAACTACATTATAGTGTTCACAAAAAAAACAAAAACTACTCATATGTAATGCTAATGAAATAAATGTTTTGAGCAAAATGTTACTCATGTTTTTATACAGGTTTGTTTGAAAGATGTGACAAAGGTCAGCAGGTTTTACCCTCTGAGGATCATGATGGCCTCAGTATTCAGTGTGCACGCCTAAAAACAGCAGTCAGTTACGGCTGTTTGCCTCTCCGGTGTTTATTAAACGTGTCTGATGGGGGAAGGAGACAACTCACGAGACAAAAAAACACCAGCTCAACATTTTGTCCGGGAATAAAACCAAGCTGTCGATAAAACAATCCATGTCCTTGAGCAGAGAAACGTCATCGAAATGCAACAATGTAATTTACAACATGACAGAACGACTCTTTCAACAAGTAAACATGTGAAAACGTTACAATAACATTTTGTCAATTATTTGAATTGCTTAACTTGCTAATGAGCGATGGCTGCTAAAATATCAAATCTCTGAGCATTAGGATATTTTAAAATTAAAAGAGGAATTATTAAATTTTAATCTGCAGTTGTTAAAGTTAACATAAGCCACAGAGAACAGGTGAGCACTGAGTGTAGTTAGAAAACTTCTATTTTTTAATTTTACTTATTTATCTGCATATTTTTGCTTTACTTTGCATTCAGGGATTAGACATTTTTTTTTACCTCATGTCAAAGGGATAAATTAAATGTAGTAGTTATTTCTTGGAGTGCTGAAGGAACTGCATAATGATTATAGCCTGAATATAGACTATATAAAAATATGAACTCTTACTTTCAATGTTAAAAATACCAATGATTCCAAAAATAACATTTCATTAGTAAAAACAAAACAAAAATCTCTAAGCAAACATTTTATCTTTAATACACTTAGACAAAGCTCCCTGAAGAATGTGCGAAACGCTGAGCTCCTTAAAAAGTACAAGGTGACAAGTTTGGAAACCCTCTGTGGTCTTATAGGTGGACTTTAAAAAAGAGGTTTTGGTTTTTAATTACAGCACTCACACAAAAAATGGAAGTTCTGATTCTGCTTTTTAATTTTGTGGTAAAGAATAGAAGCTGGTGAAGATAAAGACAAAAAAAAAGAAAAAAAGAAGGCGATCCACCTGGACAAACACCTAAAACCTCTGAGGAAGTTCCGAGGTTTAAAAGCCTGCCTGCTATTTATCACTCTAAAGTGCCTTAAAGACGCTGTGAAAACCCATGAAATAAATTCAGAACATAAGACTGCTGTAATGACATTCACTGTAAAATACTTTGTGGCGTCCTTTGTTGAAATGTATTTGTTAAAGAAAAGTACAAATTGAACTTGCTCATTAGGTGCTTTAGGTGCTGGTAGAAAGGCTGTTTCTGCAACAGTCTTGATGATGAGCTAAGCTAACTAGCTGCTGGCTATGTGTTTAACTGACAGAAATGATAGTGGTATTCATCTTTTAACTTTCGGACAGAGAATTAATACACATATTTCCCAAAAATTATCAGTCATAAAGTAAAATCAAAAATGTTAAATGACATGCCAATCGCCATTTAATCCCACCGGCTGTGCAAAATGACCATTTAAGTGAGACTGGAAAAATCATTGGTGTTTAAATTAAAACTGGGAAATACCAGTCAGCAATAAACACAACACTGTGTTACTTTGTGTGTTTAAACCATGAGCGTGCAGCCAGAGCATCTGGGCAGAGACCTAAGGTGCTGAAAATAAAGGTAAAAAGCTTTTCAAAGATTTTTACGTTGTATTCCAACCGTGACATTAGTCAAAATCTGTCACATTCACTTTTTAGCCAAATGACATGTGAATCGAGAGGAAGCTCCACACATTTATCCTCGCGTGGCGATGAGCAGGCAGTAAGACTCCAACCACGGCCTCACAGACCACAAGAAGGATCGCATGCAGGAAACATTTCTACAGCAGATCTGAACTGTTGCCTATGGGATTTAAAGGAATTTAATCTGAGTCTTGTAATCCTTCTACTCTGATTTATGGTAATATTAAAATATAGATTATTTTCACCGCATCACAAGCATCGTGGCCTTCTGTTTTATTTTCTCTGTCCAGGTACACAACGTATCAACACATCTCTTCATGACTGTCATGTCAGCATTTCCTTCATCAAATTAAATATAAGAACATTTCTTCACCTGTTAGAACATGTCGCTACTCTGATGACAACTGGTAACTCCCACATGTGCCACGCTTTTAACTAACGTTTTCAAAATGTACTCTTTGGTCATTTTTGTCAAATTAAAAGTCCACAGTAAAACAATGAATTGTTTCAAATCTGTTAATGAGGATAAGCACAAATCTGTCACATTACAATGACTGTTAAACCACATTTTTGGGACACCAGTTAAGGCATGATAAATATGTGTAATCAAAAATTAAGATACGTGGCTGCATTTCAGCTTATCCACTGCTGATTCCACTTCTATCAGAAAAAAGTCTGTGGAGTTTTATTTTAGCTGTAAAATGGATTACAACATTACATTAAATAACAACTGGTGGTGGTGATTACAGCGATTAACAAATCTCACAAACATTGTCATTCATCAGGCTGAAACGAGACAAATTTATACCAAGTTTGGTGAACCTGTCTTGGAACACTTGAACTTTACAGAATGTAAAAAAAAAAAAAAAAATGTTTTTTTTTACATGAGACCCATCATCTTTCTGTGAACAGACCAGCACGATACCAGAGAAAGAAACAAGATGTGGTTTCTTTTCATCCCTGCCGTAAATATTTTCACTAGCACCCGATCACACGAATCACGTCTGAAGTGCTGAGAACGGCAGCCAGTAATGTCTCTTTCATTAATATCCTTATTTCATTCAATAAGTCCATATTAAAGTATATTAAATACATCCAAAGGAGAGACATTTCAATATTGTCTGTGGAAAACATTCACTGAGATGCTCCAGCAGGGAGTTTGGAAGGCAGAGAAGAAGAAAACGGTCATGATAGTTTGGTTGCATTTGGTCATAGTATTTTCCTTGTTTAGTGTTTGGCTTCTTACATTATAAAGCAGCTTTGGTGAGCACAAAACAGACAAACACGAAACACTTCCTTAAGAGCCAGCCAATACATCGGACAGGTTTTCATCCCCGACTTCAGAGTGAGGATGTCATGCCGGTGGCTACGAATCCAACTGTGCAAATGAGCCGTTGCGTTAGCATGTCCTGCCACAAACAGCAGCCTCTCTTTCTGTGCTACCTTGTGTTCAGTGGGTTTGAAGAGTGTCGTGGCCGCCATGTGCATTACATGGTGTGTGTGATGTAAAAGATGAACTCCATGTCCATTGCAGTCTGCGGTACGCTAGCACTACCTCCATGGATGACGGGGATCAGAGCACTGTCCAGTTCGTTCATGTAGTGCTGAGGGAGGAGCCGGCCTCCACAACCAGCCTGATACTCCACCTTGTATGTAAAAACACACACAGAAATACATTTTACAGACCAGATTTAAATAAGAACAACACATTCAAAAGCCATGTCAGAACAATGAGCTTTTACCATATCGGCCTGTGTAGAGATGCGAAGAGAGAGCGTGTTGATGCCACTGGAGGTAAGAACAGCCAGATGAGGAGTCAGAGCGCTGCAGGCAGCCAAAGCAATCTCCTTCTGAAAGGCGCTGCAGGACGACAGCACAGACACCAGGCTGCAGTCTGGAGTTTTGAGCTGGTAGAACACCTGGAGGGACATTCACACATTCATTGGACTGTCAGGTGGACCTGAAGCTTGGCTGTCAACAATCAGGTAATTAAAAGGGAGCTTCACCTCAGTGCATCTGATTGCGCGTCCATCTGACTCAAACTCAATGTCCTGCAGTACCCGCACGCTACAGACTCCATCCAGAGGTCTTCCATCAACTCCACTAGTTTTGCTACGGAAAAGTCACATGACAGTTGAAAACACTCGGTAAAGACCGAAGACTGCCACACGCGCCTCTGTACACATTTGTTTGTTTTGTGAACAATACATAATCCTGGTAGATCCTGGATTTGAAGACTCACAGTAGAGGACAACATTGGGATTCCAGTTGACCAATCTCTTGTGGGACTGGGCGGTTTTAACTTGCAGGCTCCAGGATTTAACTAGCAATCCTATTCACATTTGTGTAAACACTCCAGCACAGTCTATGGTTATTCCATCTCTTTTTCAGCAGTGACCCTGAGTCATTCAAGCTTTTACTGCATTGAATGCATAAACTTTTTGCAAAGCAGTTGTTTCTCAGTGTGTAGTTGTTACGTATTTTTGATAAAGTTTAATGTTTTAATGGAGAGCAGTTGAAAAGGAGAGTCACTGTAGAGAATACACCGAAGCCCTTCTCTTAATTAGTGCAAAAAAATACACGGAATTCAAACAAAGCGACCAGGGACAACAGCAGTTTTTAAAATAATAGGCTATCTAAATAAATACAATGTAACTTTTCCGTAGAACTTGTGTTATTTCATCATAGAAAACTTACTTTTTAAGTAAGTACTTTTTACTTTTAATTACATAAATGGAAAATAGCAAAAAAAAAAATCATTGTTGTATGGGCATGATTAGGTAGTTTGATTGGAATTTGATTAGGAATGTGGAAGATCTGTTACCCACGTTGTAGGAACAAGTAGTAATGCAATCTACTGGGAGCTGGCAGAAAAGAAAGTAGTCCTGTACACAGCTCCACGACTCACTTGACTGGAAATTGGAATAAACTATTTATTAGACTCATATTAGCTATAACAAACTGGTGACTTGTCCAGGGCTACCCCACCTTCGCTCCAGCCCCCCCAATGAATGGCCAGTTTGAACAAGTGGAAAACGTCATACCAGGTACTATTGGTGTAAGAGAGACTTGAATGAATCTGAACTGTTTACATATCAAACAGCATATTTAGAAATATCTTAGGAAACTACTACTAGAATCAGCATATAGAGTTTGTCCAGCTGGATTTGGGTGTATGTGGCGTGGTAGTCCTACACCGCTGGACTCATTGCAGCAGAGCGTGCTTGTGTGTGTGTGTGTGTGTGTGTGTGTGTGTGTGTGTGTGTGTGTGTGTGTGTGTGTGCAGGGCCATTACCCCGTGTTTACAGGTGAACTCCAGTCAACCCAGCGGACACTGACATTCTCTCGGAGCTCCCCTCCGTCATTCCGGCCGCATGGTATGTGGAAGTCTGTCTGCTCCCTTAGGGCAGTCCGCAGAGACTCCATGGTCTCTGGAGGAATTTGTACCATTAACCCGTCTGACACACAAATACAAAATACAGTTAGGGAAAAGGCATTGTCAAGCGTTGTAGTATTTAAATTATAAAACAAATGATTAACTTTACCTTCAACAATGCTGGATTTGGCAATGAAGCCTGAAGAGGCTTTCAAGGCTCCATTGAACACCACAAAACTGGCCCCAGTCACTGTGACAACATATGGATCACCACAGGGTTTACCAATTATATAACACAAGATCAAGAGCACAAACATTATCCTTTCAATGTCATCGCATTCCACACGCTCATTTTCTTTGCTCCGATACAAAACAAGTATGATTAATAGGTACAATAAGTCATATCACACCTGTGCGAGTCTTCCCAGCCATGCTGTTGGCCTGAGTCTGATAGTTTCCATCCTCATTCTGGAAACATACCAGGTGAGAGTCGGCCTCTGAGCTGAAGTGTGCTCCAATACTGATGACATGCTCATTGGATGCATTTACCACCTTTTGCATCTGTAAAGCACACAGAAGTTTAATTCAATTGCTCACAATGAAAGGTCTCCAGCCCAGCTGTGCATTTGTCAGTGTGCATGTTGTCTTTCTCATATTAAGGCAATGCAATAAAATACACAATTTGAATCTAGGCTGTCGCAGATGAGAGTTGAGTGTTTGGTGGTTTAATCGACAACTGATCAGAATATTGCACAATTAACACTGAATGCAGAGGCAGGCAGCATCACTGTGCCTTTTATAGCAGCCTTACCTCATTGAAGCTTCCTTTGGGAATGTCGATGTAGCTTTGGCCCATCTCCATGTGGATCCTCAGGCCCTCCACCATTGACAGACTGTACTGGTAGTTCCTCAGGTCCTGTGGGAAAACAGACCAGGGACATAAATCATGTCTGCACAGCATTGTTTTTTGTTTTATCTTGTTCTGTTTGTTTTTCATAAGGGATACTGCAAAGGCAATACTTATACTTATTGATATTTCGCTCATCTTGTTTTTAATCTCACTGTTTCAAGACACTGTATCAGAACTACAAATAAAGAAATCTACAAAAATGGTGGCATCTGAAATTTATCTGAGGCATGTGTGAATATTAAGTTTTGCAACTAAACTCTTAAGAGGAACAAAGGAAGGGTAAAAAAAAAAAAGGAGGATGTAAGATAAATGTGGAGATGTATTGGGGAAAGACATGATCTTTCATATGAGTAACATTTCTTCCTGATAAAATCTAATACTGTAACGTAAAGGATAAATTTAATTATCCATTCCCATCTTATTGCGACTCATGAAATGTTACAGTACACCACTGAGCTAAAATATGTGGCCTAAAATACATCAATAATGCACATTAATATTGTGTGTCTTCCAAAGTGTGAAATATTGATACCTTCTGGACTTAACCTTGAAGATTTACTCATTTTACTTTAACTTACTGCGGAATAACTCAAAACCTCAATCTCAACTGCACAGGCTTTTTGAACTTCTTTGGGTCACATATATGAACTCAAATTACCTTGACTTGTGGCCACCAAATAAGTTCATCCTAACTTGCATGCACAGATTTGAAATTAGATGAATAAAAACAAAACAGAGAATTTAAACAGACACTGGAAGCAAACACTAGAAATGTCATACTACTATGAAACAAAACCATAAAAACTCCCTGACGCACAGTACAAGTTGAGCCAGCTGATGACACTGCCAGAGGCTATCTTTATTGAAGAACTGTGTGAGCCACTGCATCAAAAGTCCTCAGATTAAGCTTCATGCTAGTCTCTTTTCTTTTTCTTTTAGCTAGATTTAATTACAACAGTCTACCATATCATTTGGGAAATAACCTAAAAGTAAAAAATGATTAACAGCAGGTAGGAGCTCCTCAGCTACTTAATTAAAAATCTGGCATCAGTGGGATTAAGACTTAAAGCACATGACATTAGTTGTGAGAATACTTTGCAAGCAGCAGACTGAGGGCAATGACATGCATTTAAGTACTTACAGCCAGTAAATTCATGATAGTGTGTCCTGTCTCTCGATACACAGAGTCCCGAAAACGAACACTTATCAAAGTAGTGGGATACACTGAAAAATACAATAGTTTGTTATTACTACGGGAAATATAGAAAGAAATTAAAGTAGAGCTAAAACTTTATTTATTTAAAAAGTAATCCCCACTATTTGCAAACTGTAAGAATCTTTAAGGCTAAATTAATTCCTCTAATAATTTTAAATGATCATTAATGTAAACTGTTTGTTTAATCCATATAAAAACTACACCCACCCACAAACAATTCCAATATCAGCTTAATGCAAGAAGCCACTGGACCCAATAATACAGCAATCCAACTAACTGATTGCTAAACTAATCAATAACTATAGGTTTACAAAGCCCTTTTCAAAGTTTGCTTTAAAGGTATAAAATAAAAAATGTCAGAAATAGGTATTTCTCCTTAAATCTGGGATAAAATTACCTCCAACAGTTATTTTATCAATTCAATTTTCAATTATTGTGTTCATTATTTTTTCATGCAAGTTCCTTGTATCTGACTGACTAGCTCAAAAGAGCATGAAAATTCCACATTACAGGGAGCACAAGTAAACTGCAGAAACACACCACTGTATTCAGCTCCAAGCCGTAAAAGTAGCCTGAGTGGAAAGACTTTGGCCCAGGGCACCTCCAGTTTCTGGATGAGCAGGCCAAACAGGAAAGGCTGAGAGGGAAGAGTGAGGTCATCTAGGGGCTGACAGGTTGGAGAGAAGAAGAGCATCCCGGCATGGTCCTTACTGCCCAAAAAAGTACTGGTAAACGTCACATTATCCAGCTCCTCCAAAAATTTTCCTGTAACAGAATATAATGATTCTGTAGTCAAATTGTTTTTCCTTAGTCAAAACACGGACACGTTAACAAATGGTCTGTAGATGTGCAGCCTACCTTTTTGGGCTTCTTGGTAAATATTGAGATAGAGTGAGAAGAGGTCTTTTGGAAGAGCTTTTTCGTCTGGCAAACACTCCAACAAAAACACCAACTCTTTTTGACCCAGAGCCTGAAGCCCATTAGAGCCAAAACACCAGCACTGTCGACTGCAGTCTGGATGACCAAACAAAAACACAAAGAGTTCAGATGGGAAAGCATGCAAAGACATCTATTTTTTTTTACATTTTTATCCAGTATAAATACTGTTTTTGTTGAGATATACTGTATTCTACTCACATGTAACCATTTTGACATTGACAAGAAGGTTGGCGTTTAGAACAAATGTCAGAGGTTGGGGTCCTCCCTCCTCTAATAAATGCAAAATCTGACATGGAGCAGGACTTTCCTCAACCAAAACATCTGAAGAGAAACACAACAGATCACACTACAAGTTGCACACTTATGTCCCAAAACAGAAACAAATACAAAACACCGCTGCTGTCTTCAATCAATTAAAATGACATTTTAGGCAGCAGGTTTATGTTAATATGCACTACAGTTTTACTCAGATTGGTAGGAAAAACGGTGAAGATGATGATATGATGGAGGACTTGTGCAAAAGTTTTGAAAAAATATTTCACCACTTAATAAATGATCTTTAAAAACATGATGGACACTTATACTGCCCCCTCAGGGGTTGATCTTTTCAAAATTTCCTAAATTCTCAGAGGATTAGGCTGTTGTTTTTTAAAAAGTCTTACAAATCATCAAAATGTTAATTTATGACCCAAATTCCCAATTATCTTAATAAGTTTTAATAACATTACTTTCTTCATCCACACACACTGGATGGACTTGAATCCAAACCGACAGAACGAAGACACAAAAACCTCCACCAACACGTAACACTAAAGAAGAACCTTATTCTTCTTTATACTTCCATATTTGCTGGAGCCTTTTGAACAAAAAAAGTTTTCTTCCTCCATGCACCTTGGAGGTTGGTGAAGCTGTGTGAGAAACCTGTACCCTGCCTGAGTTATGACCAGAAAATTGTTGTAGCAGGCCACAATCATCACAATGGTGTTGAACTTTGGACTTTTGCAAACAAAAAGTCATAATTTCTTAATTTTATTCTGTTAGACGTTTGCGTTAACTTTGTCATATTTACCTGATAAAGTCTTGAGTTCTGACAAAAAAACGTGTTTTGTGAGGTCACAGTGACCTTTCAGCAATAAAATTGTTCATCCTTAGGTCACAGTAGAATTTTAAAGAAATTACCTGACGGTGAGATACTGTGTTCATGAGAATGAACTGAGAATGAAAGTGACCAACAAGAAAAACTTTTTCCTAAAATAGTGCGAGTCTAAAATGAATGATTATATCGAATTAAACACACTATAATAAACACACACCTCCTGCTTCATCCTCTCCAGTGTTGATGAGCAGAGGTGGTAGCTCATCCTCGTTGTTCGGCAGCAGACTAGGAACCCCCTTCACCAAGGAACTGATTCCAGAAAGCAGGGCGTAGTCCCAGGGTCCAGACACTGGAGGCCGAACTGACTCTACGACCCCAGTGGCTTCTGGGGAA
>KV751320.1:10149772-10170832 GCA_001698575.1 Mola mola | reverse complement strand
CGTAACCAGCAGCTCAGCCTGGTCACTCTCAGGCAGGTATTCAAAGCCAAACTCAGGAGGATCAGCTGGGCTGGTGCAATCACAGGAGGGAAGGCTGCTGGAGGAGGCAACAGCAGTAGGTTCAAGAGGGACATGCTGCTCCTTTGGTGACACTGTGCTATCTGCAACCTGCTGTGCCACAGAAACAGAAGAGTCAACAGGTTCCTCTAAGCAGGACCTGTCCTCTCTAGCGTCAAAAGGTGACAAGATGTCTGCCTCTGTGCTCTCAGCAACATCCAACTCATCACTCTGATTTGTGGCTTTCCCCGACTCATCGTCTGTGTTCACCAGAGCTCCACACATAGACACAGCTAGGGGCAGGCAAGACAAGCTGACCTCTTCGCTATCCGAGGCCCCCGACTTTACACCTACTGGAGTCTCTGCCTCACCTTTAGTCAGGGTTTCTTGTGACTTGTCCTCAGTATTCACTGATGCTGTTGTCCCTTCGTTACTATCAACAGCCAGGGTGCCCTGCAGTTTAACGAAGTCTACGGAGTTAGTGGCAACTTGGTGTGTGCAAGCCACCTCCTCACCATCCCTCTCCTCCTGTTGAGCTGACAAAGTGCACACCGGCAACAGCGAATCATCTGTGGACTCGCAGTCCCTCTCTACTGCAGCAGGAAGAATTACATCCAGCAGACTGAGGGAAGCAGAGTATTCGCCACTCAGCTCGTGGTGATCTAAACCCAGCAGCTCATTTTTCCCTGCAGAGGCCTGTTCCTTCCCAGCATCCTCTGTACAGCCAGCACTTGAGGTTATCCGTCCTTGCTCCTCTCCATGTACAGTGACCACAGGGCTATCAAAGTCCACAAGCAGCGCCTCCTCCTCTTCCATTTGCTTTTCCACCATGTCCAGTTCACTGAAAGCATCATGGCTGTTGGCCCTGGCTAGGATGGCTGAGCTTGTGTCATTCACAAGGTCGCACACTGGCTTCAGAGCTCTATCTGGACATGGAGGGGCAGAGCTTCTATCTGGCCTACGATCCACAGATGAGAGAAGGTCAAGTGTGGTGAGGGGCTGACCTTTGACCTCTCGATCATCTGTGCTGCGGCCATGACTGCTGGAGCTGTCAGGACAGCTGGTGGCGGAACCATAATGAAGAGAGTTAAGGTCGGGGAGGTTTGGAGGGACTGAGGATGGTTCAGAGGGTAAACACTGAGAGCCCAATGAGTAGAAAGGGTACACAGATGGCTTTGTCAGGAACACAGACTTGCATTCAAGTTCTTCTGTTAAAAAAGTAAAGAACAAAACAAGTTAAATTAACGAAACAAAAGCCTATATTACTAATTAAAAGCTATTCAATTAAAGATTGAGACTTTAAAATTAATTACCAATATTTCATACAATTAAATAGATTTGCAGAAAACAAGAGAGAAAAAAGTGTGTGCATAGAACGTGTTTTTACATGACTGACAGAATTAGTCAAAGCTATTTTGACAATAACTGGTTAAGTGCTTTTTAAGCAACTCTTGTAACATACTGGCTGGACAAAATAAATGATTGAAAAAAAAAAAAAAATCACAACTCAGGCACTGGAAAATTCTAATTTCTGTTGGGGGAAATTTAATTTTTCAAGACAGCAATGAGCAGAGTAATCAATAATTTTGTGTAGTTTTATTACCGGGATTGAGCTCAAAGTCATCAAGCAGTTTGTCCAAATCACACACAGCTGCCTTGAAGAAGCTGTCCATGCTGGGCTAAATCCGAGCGTCCTCACCCGCCCCTCCAATACCTAGAAAATACCAGAAAAGTAATGCCAGAAAGTGAAAGCATTATTTCAAACAACGTATATTTTTAATCTAATAACTTTTCTCTTTGGGTGGTAATGTAAAAATGTCCTTAAGAATTTAGATCACTTCTTGACACATTAACCCAGCGTGACATTGTTGTACATGTAAAAAAGCCAGCTGTAAGCTCTGTCCTAACAACTGTTAAGACTTAAGGCAAACAAAATCAAACATAACAAATTAGAATTTTTGACCAAATATATTCATGTGAAACCAATTATTCAGCCTTACTAAAAGCAGGGGTTCATGACAGATGACTTGCCAGTGCACCGACATAATCAGACTTCAAAGTAACAGTCACACTTAAAGTAGTAAATATTTAATGGAAATAAAGTAACAAGGACACGCATCAAACTTCATCAAAATGTTTTCTGATATAGCTAAACTATAAGATATATATATGGTTAATGGTTTTAATTTTAGAATATATTTAGGCAAAACAGAATTCTGAAGAGATTTTTAGCAAAAAGAAAAGTTTTACCCTGACAGACTAATTGCTATTGTATAGAATGTATTTACTGTCAAATAGACAAATATTGCTAAAATTTTCTTGCTCATGTCAAAACAACGACTTGTCTATGGCTCAAATATCATTTAAAAATGTATTTGAATAAGCACAAAATTTAAGCCTCCATTCGTATTTCTGATGAGCTTCTACGCTTAAAAAGCTGAAACAATTGCGGGAACAAAAGAACAGCTTTAAACAGCTTTAAAGTCCAGTAAACAATCTGCATCAGAAATGAACTGCCATCTTCATCCTCAGACAAGATTCTACACCAGCATGTTATGACCCCCATCAGTCAACACATTATTAGTAATTGCTACAAATACCACCTGATTAACCAACTTTTTCTAGGTAAAAATGTTTTATATTTTAATCATGTATCACTTTTCAACTTGTAAAGAACATGCTCATTTTATTATGTTTAGTCTGCAATGCAATTTATATTGATTCCCTATTCAAGGTCAATGCTGTTCCACTGAGGACTAAATACTCAACCACTTGAGGGTAGTGTCATGATTATCCTTCTCCATGCTGCTCCTGAGTCGCACTGTTTAATTTTATAAGGCCCGGCACTCAGTGAGCAGCATGAAATAAATGTTTTCTCACAGCAAATAGCCTGATCAAAGGGATGGAATGACTTCCATCAGACGAATCAGTTATAAGCATAGCTGCATATTTGTTTAGAGCAGACAAAATTAAACTTTTTTTTCCTATGGACTGATGACTGATGTACCAAAGCAGGGAGCTATCTTGCTTTTTTTCCTCATCTCTGTTGAGAGATGCACATGCGCAGTACCTGTTGGGTACTCATGAGAAAATGGTGGCAAGTAAAAGACATTTTTGAGCTGCAGCACTGGACTTTAAGGTTTCTTTAAATGAGAGGAAGGTGGATAAATTTTAACATGACAGTTAACAATAGTCTTCACTAAACAGACTGGGTAGCAAAATAAAGGTTAAGTATAAGTTAACCTGAAGGCCAACGGGGCAACTGAGGAAACAAATAAATTAAATAAAGCCTGTGCCTCTCACCTGCAAGGCCCTCACATCAACAGAGAAATGTTTAAGAACGTGCTTTTGTTGCACAGTGAGACTCTCTCTCTTCTTTTAAAATCATCTTAATGCTGATTTTCAATATGTCAATATTTTCTGTCTCATTTTTAGCAAGTGCCATCTGATGCCTGATAAACAGAATTGTCAAATCTGTCAAATCTGCAGTGGAAATAACATATTATTACACCTACTCTTACTGTGATGTCCCTCTCCCAGCTTTTCAAAATTAAACATTAAAACAATTTGTTTGTCTTAATATGCACACATATGCACAACATTTAATTTAAAGCCTTTATCTGCTGATACAGATGAAGGGCGGATATTGTCCATCTTTTGAAAAACCTTGCTTCAAAATTATTTCATGGAACTGGAATAAAATCTGTTAATATTACTGGGGATGAGTCAAATGTTTGGAAAGTGAATCTGTACCATTGTTGAAATTGCTCTCAGAACTGAGGACACACGTAAGATATTTAATAAAATTCTGCCCAATAACAGGAGTCTAAATGGCCATTACCAAACACGTTCTTGAACCAAAATGTCAAGCAGTAGCCTTTACATTTAAATATATACTTATATAATATATAGCTAAATGATTTGTGTTTACTTTTATTTTTAGATGAGCCTGCCACAAGAAACCATGTGAAAATCGTTATGTGTATGAATACTTCTGTTGTTTTGACATTGCCTTCAAGCACATTTTATAAATAAAAATTCCAGACAACCCCATTTAATTTGGTGCTCAAAGTGCTTGTGAAAATCAGTGCAAACTTGTACATAGAAGTCAACTATGTAAACCCTACAACAGCATTTAGAAAACAGGCAACAGGCCGGTGTGAAACCACAAAGGACACAAAACAGGAAACTTTAAATACACCCCCTTTTCCCACTAGTCAACACGTGTGGCCTAAATGCAGCAAAACAACGTTGTCCTTCCTCATTCCTCAGTAACTCTTTGTTCTGCTGTGTCAAAATGTCTGGTAACGTCGGCTAATGGGTGGGAATGAGGAAGTCTGTCTTCTTTCTACTAAACTCAAAAAAACTAAATCAAAACATTAGGCATGTTATTTGCGATTTAGGATTTTCATAACGAGGTAAGTTGTTAAGTTACACCACCATTCGAACTCCCACTGACGTGAAAGTAGCTGAAGGTACACACAGATGAACAGAGTAGCCCATTTGAAGAGGCTTAATGATGTGTCATTAGTTCTTTGTACTTTACACTTGAATTTCACCAGAGACTATGGCTGCATGTTAGCCATAATTTCTGCTTTTACGACGGACAATAGCCTGCTTACAAAATAGCTCAGAAATAGCAGGCTAAAACATCCAATGTACCCTGGTAAGGATGTTGACTGTGAGTCATATTACAGGTGAAATCCCACATTAGGTCACAAAATCGGGAGGAACCCGTTGTAGCAAATATGCCATCCGTATGAACACATATTATTAATAACACTAACCAGTCCTCTTCATACCATTTAACGAGCGTTTGTGAACCTGCCGCTACACTTCACAACAATACATGTGCGGGGAAAAGGCAGTTCGGGGGACATGTACAAACGCCATGAACGCCGTTTAAAATCTTCACAAATTTATCAAACAGGCTGGCTAAACTGGACAGCACAACAGTACAGTGACAAGCGCTAACATTAGCGGACAGGTAACATTAGCAATTAACATTTCATCACAACTCACCTAGTACTCAGCTTGACTGATAATTATCGGACTGCTTTCAGCTAACCGTGCAAGACCCTTGAACACCACCCAACAATAAACAACCTGTTGTTTCTTACATGGGGGGAAGCGTGATTAAAGCAGACGTAGCTTAACTTAAATGTTGCTTCCTAGGTAGTGTTGAACGCGTTAGCTGGCTGGAGCTAGCTTACAGTGGGTTGACTGATATGTTTCTGATACCTTACCAGCGCTGTTTTATTCCATGACTCCGACGTCGTCGTCAACAACTATTCCAACCTCCGTTTGAAAATAGGCACACAATTCGCTCGGATCTTCGTCTCATTCTCCATGAACACAGTTAAAGTCGTTAGTGATGCTACCAGTCGCTGTTGGATTAGTTTTATTAGAGATTGGTAAATTCTGCACTCAAGCGGCCATCTTGAACAGACACACCGTCGGGAGGTCACAGGATCTGCTGAGCCTCGGCGCTGGTAAACCAGCCTACCTCAACCTGCACGTAGTCAGGATTATACTTCAGATAAACGCTGCTACCTCTTTAAAAGCAATCGAGTTAGTTTTTACATACACATGACAGTGAACGGGACATCCTTTTTTAAGTGGAACTACTTGAGTACGTTCAAATACATCTATACAAACTGCAATTTTTGATGTAATTACATGAGTATATCCACATGTTTCATGTTCTGACCAAAGGAAGTAATGTACTGCCTTCTAAACAATGCCTATTTGCCCTTGACCAAGATGATATTGATTAAAAAAAAAAAATGCCCTGTATTCTTGTTCCTGTTTTGTTTTTTTTCCCCTCATATTTGTAATTTTCCTTTATGGTTCTCTGACTTGCCATTCTTCTTCTGTCCGGCAGGTGTCCTCATTTGACGCTCTCTGTAGTCATTTGTAGTTTAGGACGGCTGGACAAACAGGTCCACGATTATTTGGACAGTAACACAATTTTTTATTATTTTGCATTTGCACACCACAAAAATAGATTTTAAAAAAGGCAGTCGAGATGTGATTGAAATGTAGACTTGTCTTGGTGTTTCAGCTGAGAATCTTACTGAGAATCTTTACAGATGAAATATAGACTTGTTTTTTTTTTTATCTGAGGGGCATCACAATAGTATTGCATCAGCCAATTAAGAATTACAGCCATTTTTAAGTTCCCATTAAGTTCCCAATTATCAGAAGCTCAAAAGTAATCAGACAATTCACTGATAAGCAGTGTAATGACCAACCTTGGTCTATTTTTGGCCTCATTATCTTAAGCTGATAAAAGAAAAAAAAATCTTGACTAAAAGTGTGCTGATACCAGTTCATATGGTTAACCTGGCAGAACGGGACAAGCTTCATTTCAAGATCGAAAGAAAAAAGCTGTTTGTTTGCAATATAAGTAATATGGTTGCTCAGTTAAAAACATTTTAATAAAAACACCCCATCCAGGAAGTGTAAGGCAGGTAGCATATGAAAGGGGATTTTCCTCATTGGAGCTGATAAACCTTATCAGCAGCATTGAGAAACAGTACTGGAATATTGCACTCTTAGTCTACATAAATTCTATTTAAGTACAATTTAAAGTACTGAACTACTCAGATACAAGTAAAAAGTTATTTAAAATTTACTCTGAGTTAATGTTACAGCATTATGTTTGGTAATTATTTCTTTCAGAGGATAGGGTGTTTTATAATGTCACTATTAAACTATGAATCTGGTGTTTAATTCCATGACAATCAAACAGCTCTCACTCCCACTATGACAAGTACATTTAGCCTCTCTGCCCCACTTAAACCAGTCCATTTAGCCTGTCCGCCCCACTGTTCTTCTCAGCGTTGTCATACATTTTGAGCTGAAAGCGGCCCTGTTATTACAGCTTTGACAGAAACAAAAGAGCAGAATGTCCTCATATCTCTCAATGGAAGTAGAAGCTCATAAACCAGAGAAAATTGTACAGCTGAGGATTATCCATGAGTATTTTAGGTTTTAGCATTTTGCCAAACTGCCATCGCCTGAGTGAATCACATAACTTTGAGGTGTGATATGTGTCACCTAGGATGCTCCCCACTTGGCACATCACTTGATAACCATGCAGGGGTACAGCATTGCTAAACCATCCTAACCTACGTTGATGTCCTCGTCGATTTTGTGGCATTGGTTTTACTCATTCTTTTCATTTTTATAATTACCGAGATGTCATGAATACAATATTTGTTATAAAAGATACTGAAGTAAAAGTATAATTAAAGTACAAGTACACAAAACAAAACTTAAAACAGTTAATGAGTTCATTAGTCCACCTCTACTCTACTTATCAGACCTCATTCAAACGATATTAAACCTGCTTTTTCTCCTTGTCTTAGTAACATTTTGAATTGAAATTATTTGTTTGATTAGAGGTGGAAGGCTGTTCCCTCTCATCTTCGCACGATAAAAACTGCTTTCATTTTTTGTCATTTATTTATTTATTTTGCATTAATTTCCACCCGTCTCAAAAAAGGGTGTAAATACGTTGCTAAAACTACTTTACCCATCTTCATTTACTAGTTTGTGAAATCTGGCCCAGATCACCCTCTTCTTTAAAGATTTCTAGATTTAAAATCATGAGGTTCCTACTATACTATACGCACGTAGATACAACAAACCCGGAAGAACGGAATCCCAACCCAGACCGTCCAATATCACTTGACTGCAGCATAAGCCCTCCACGCCGGCAGGTGGGTGCACTGAGAGTTCGCCATGAGAAAACAAAATCAGAAGAAGACGAGGAGGCAAGGCGAGAAACCGGAATAAGACAACGTCGGTACAACAATGGCTATGACTCGGAGACTAACCAAGGTAAAAAAAAAAAAGAAAAGAAAAAAGGATTAAAAAGCTCGCAGTGTTCTTTTGTATCACCTTGTTATGGTTTAAGTAGACATGGCTTTAATGTGTGTAGTGACGAACCGAATGTGTGTCTCCGTCGGAAATCAGGAAAGGATAACGACGCCCGACAGACAGACGGTGCCTGAAGGGTAACTAGTTAGTTAGTTTGAGGGAACCAGGGCGTGACTCGGCACTTTTCAGAAAACTGTCTGATACACCACAAAGTTTGTACAACATATTTTTTCTTGAAAGAGCTCATCTAAAGCCGTAAAGGAATTTGTATAGGTGCTCTCGTTGTGCGCTGTCACCGATTGAGAGCAGTCACGGAAGCATGGAGACTATGTGGCTTGAACGTGACGTCGGATCGAAACTGGATTAATCTATAGTCATATTGGGGGAAAAAAACCCCTGTGATAATCAATAATGCAATAATTGACAGTAATATCCTACTTTAAACGTGTTTTACTTGGCTGTAATGTCTCGAAAAGTTCCTTTCTGTTGGGGCTCCGAAGGGCTCATACTTGAGCTTTCGGTGTGACGCGCCACCGTTTTTAGTTTTGATTTGTTGGCTACAGGGTACACCAAATCCTCCGTGTGAGGAATTCCCCATGTGGTATTGCCAATGATGAGGCACGTCTCCACTTCCTGAATGCCTTGTTCAGGTAAACAACAGTGTCTGCTGGCAGGAAGAACACTTTGTACTGATTTACTTCCCGACAGTGTAGAATAACAGTAGGAACTACTGCTGTAACGAGTCACCCGCTCTTTTCTCATTTCTGACTCCACAAGAAAGTATCATGGCTCCAACACCGATTAGTCATTACTTAACCAGCCAGTTATGTTCTCAATTAATTGTCCGTTCTATAAACTAGCACATTCCTTAAACGTTTTGCTCCGGTGACCAACCGTACAAAACCACAAAATATTTAAATTCCTTTTGTGTAAGACCAAGACAAGACAAAAACTCACAGATTTTAGATCCTGAAGGCAGAAAAGGCTATTAAATTCCTGATATTGTAAGTCAAAATAGATGTAATTGATTTTGTTTTAGTAGACTAGACAATCACTTGTGGCAGCTCTAATATTGACTACAGAGCTAGAATGGTTTTTACTGATGTGTGCTTTGTGTTACCATTAGGTTTAAACAGCTGAGCATAATTTTCTGATAAAATGCTTCCTCCTCCAACCATATGGAAGAAAATATATTTGTGGTTTTCTGCCTTTATAAAATATTTTGTTGAACAAAAGTCTTAGGCCACAACCAGCTTTGCCGTTTAAGCCATATATATAAGATAAGCCTCTTCATCAAGAAAGAACAAGAAATTAAAAGCAGGCACTGTTGAACAGGCACCCTGTGGCCATCGTCCCATGAGGCGACCGTGGCACACTGTGACAGAGATTGGAATCAGGAAAACCCTGGCAATTTTCATAGCTCTATGTCAAAATGACTATGAGGCTGCTTCCTTGAAATTTTCTGAGGGGTGCTGTAGAGTCATTTTGTGAAACCTTGTGAGACCTTCTGGTCTGGACTCTTAACCACTATGGGAAATTTTGGAGAGAATTGACTCCATACAGTCAAGTTATGACAGTTTTTGTTGTAATTTGAAAACATTAAAATTCATTACATCACCAAAGGTATTAAATTTGACGGACACTCACAATATTAAAAGCAGTTGATCTTCAGCATGTTTCTAACAAAATTTTCACTTAATCTCGAAAAGCAACCAAGAGGAGTACATCGATCTTTAAAATCAGGGATTTCCTGCTGTCAATAGGTGGCACTGTTACTTAAACTGGATATTTTCAGGGCTGGACACTTATCCATCACTGTCAGGCAGATTGGAACCCGTTGAGTGGAGTTCTAACAATTTGATTGTTCGTTGCGAATGATTGAAATTCGCCATGGTACCACAGCCATGCCCATCAATTAAAATGCAGGATTTTAATAACATTTCTTCCTTGACCTGGGAGGATTCTCTTGTCCAAATTTGAGTGCATTGGATTAAATCTCTAGGGGGAGTTTCCAAAAGTACAGGGTAAATTGCTAAAAATGGCCACAATTCCAAATAGCCGACTTCTTGTTTGGTTTAGGGCATTGCACCAAGATATTTTATTTTGTACCTAGATTTGTTCTACAAGTCTTCTAAATTTTGTATATGTCATTGAAAGTAGCCTGAAGGACTGCAGTCTAAGGGGCGAAGCCAAGCCATTTAAGCATTTAGTAGTTGCTTCAAATCTGCAGATCACCGTTGTTCTTAAAGATCAGTAACAGTACACTTTTCCTCCATTCCTCAGGCATATTCTAACTTTACAAGATCATGTTGAACAGTTTTGGAAAAACTCCACTGCCCTCTCTCCTAGACACATACTTTTACCGGTATGTCATCAGGACCAACTGCCTTTCCATTCTTCTTCCTCTTCCAAACTATTCTCACTTCATCTTTACTAATCTTTACAACTTCCTGTTCCACAGTTTCAACCTCCTCCACCCTTCTTTCCCTCTCATTTCCTTCATCAGCTGTTCAAAGTACTCCTTCCATTTTCTCAGCACACTTTCCTCACTTGTTAGTACATTTCCCTCCCTGTCCTTAATCACCCGAACCTGCTGCAAATCTTTCCCATCTTGATCCCTCTACCTCACCAGACGATACAGATCCTTTTCTCCTTCCTTAGTGTCCAACCTCTCATACAGCTCATCATACGCTTCTGTTTAGCCTTTGCCACCCCCCTCTTCGCTTTACGTTGCATCTCCTTGTATTCCTGTCTACTCTCTTCTGTTCTCTCACTATCCCATTTCTTTCTTGCCAACCTCGTCCTCTGAATACGCTCCTGTACTTATTCGTTCCAGACCAAGTCTCCTTATCATCCATCCTCTGTCCAGATGACACACCAAACACCTCCCTACCTGTCTCCCTGATCACTGTTGCTGTAGTTACTCAGTCATCCGGCAGTTCTTCATGACCACCCAGAGCCTGTCTCAATCTCTCCCTGAAGTCCACACAGCAGTCTTTGTTTTTCAGCTTCTAACATTTGATCCTCTGCTCCGCCTTTCCTCTCTTCCTCTTCCTCACCGGTCATGCTACACACTACCATCCGATGCTGGCTTCCTACACACACTCTCCTCTCACAACCTTGCAGTCTCTAATCTCTTTCAGATTGCATCGTCTCCATAAAACTTGTGTTCTTCCCTCTTGTGGAAGTAGGTATTCACCACAGCCATTTCCATTCTTAGATCCTCTTTAGATTTAGTCTGTTTTTGATTTCTTTCTCTGTCTAGGTGATCCCATACTGCCTCTTTAATATTCAGGTGTGGACTCTGTGGTTGCTCGGCCATGATGATTTATCAGCTTTTTTTTTCCTCTCCAAATAAGATGTCACATTGTTAACAGTGCGCTTGGGGTTGTTGTCATGCTGAAAAATAAAACTGTTCCCAATCAAGTGCTTTCCAGAAGGAATGACATGATGAAGGCTGCTCCAAGATGCTGAGACAGGTCCTTGCTGAACTTCTGATCTCTCAAAGAAGAAACTGACACAGAAATTGTGTTAGGATTGAGGCTCATCACAACAGATTAAGAGGCACATAGAGCCACACTGTATTGCTACTGGAACTAAATTGTTCGATTTTTGTTTTATTGTCAACTGTTGTGGTAATTGACTAATTAACCACGTTTACATCAAGCAGTATGGTTGTGGTATGTACAGTATGGCTACTGTACCGTTACCTGGAGGGCGGGGTATCTGGACTGCACGAGTTCTGTATCTTGCGTGACATCATAGAACATGACACAATGTATTCATCTAATAAAGTCAGAAGAAAATGTAACAACACTTAAACATAATTGAAGAAAAAATATTCAACATTTAAGGTTTGGTGGGAAATTGCTTAAGGAACACACTTAAGATTCTGGTGGTGATCCTGATTGCCTGGATCAAAATTTTTTTTTAATGGTTGTTACTGGATAGAGGTTAGTTTAAGTTACATCTGTGAGGTAACTAATAATGCTAAGGATTTGTAACATTAATATGAAGCGGCACGTTGACACCATCATAATTCTAACACAAACATTGTGCTGTGAGTAAAATTTGCAGCTCTGCTGACATGTGGGAGGGAATTGTTTGGCCTTGGCTGACGTCTGCTGTCTCTGAGTTCTTTCTAGTTATTGAGTCCAATACAATACCATCAGTAACTATGACCTAAGTATAACATATAATTGACTTCTCGATCTCTATGAAAGCATCCAAAAACGCTGAACATTACAGGCATTACAGGCATTATAAAAGTTGGCATAATAGCAGAGCAGTTACATTAAATCAAGCAGGTATACAAAATACATTACAGATCTTAGTAATCTTATGATTTTGTCAAATTATGTTTCGTTTCAGGAGCTGTCTGAACTTCGCACAAAAGGACCTAAGTATTTCCGCAATATTCAAGTGGATGAATCAAATTTGTCGTACTGGCAGGGGCTTATTGTTCCTGTAAGTATCGAATTGGTGTGGACAGCTCTTAAAGAAATCCAATCACTTAACATTGATGACAGGACAACTCCTTCACACATTTGTCTCCTCAATCTAAAAATTTGTGTTTTGTTCAAGGATTGTTCGCCTTATGACAAGGGAGCATTTCGGATTGAGATCACCTTCCCTGCAGACTACCCCTTCAAGCCCCCCAAGATCACTTTCAAGACAAAAATATACCATCCCAACATTGACGAGAAAGGTCAGGTGTGCCTTTCTATCATCAGCGCAGAGAACTGGAAGCCAGCCACAAAAACTGAACAAGGTAAGGCAAGGGACAGTCGTGTCAACGTTCACAGCCTGTCATTAAGCGTCTTCATGCATTTGCTCAAAGACATGGGATGTTTTACTTGTCCGATAGCAATGAAAAATGCATGCTTATAAAAAATTCCTGCTACTCCTATTGAAAAATGAAGAGGATTGAAACGGGAGCATCAGGGCCTCTGTGATGCAGTGGTGATGCCTTTTGCTGTGACCATGAGCCTTAAGAATGTTGTATCCGGAGGACTCCCAACCTGCAAGAAGGATTTGCTGAAATTGGACCTAAAACATGGTTTTAATGAAGGCTTTATCTACCCAGAAAGACATATTTATTTTACCGGTCAATAACTAAGGATAATGTGATAGCAGTTAGATAGCTGACAGGTAACACAAGGTGACATTTAAGTTTTAACAACAGTTAGCCAGCAACAAAAACCAAGTGAATTATAGCAACCGGAGCATTACATTTAGGTACAAGAACAACTAGAGGGCCCTCCTACAGTGCAAAACTTTACCAACACAGTTAAATTCCCTACAGCTCAGATTTAAGCCCTCTATCAGACTGTTAATTAGTGTTTGTTTTGGGTATTCTTAATTGTTATTTTTAGGACAAGTTAGTATGAGAAAGCACATGTTGGCCAATGTGATGGGTGACACATGAACTACAGAGCAGGCTGGTTCAGGCGATATAATGTATCCTGGGACAAGTTACAAAGTTACAAAAAGTTGGACCTCTTTTTATTTTTTTTCTGGAGTTTAGGCCAAAAAGCATGCCCTTTGACCTTTGAGTGACCTTGATCTTTGACCTTTGGCCATCAGAATCTAATCAGCTGTAAGATGGGCCCAGACATATTTTTGATGAAAATTTAATCAAAATTGTTCAAGTAGTTTTTGTGTAAAATCGTACAACCAAACGGAATAAACATTAAACAAGTCTAAGATGATTTCATGGTAATTGGACATTCTTGTCCGTCATTACCTGTCACCAGGTAAAATCGAATCAAATCAAATCAAATTTTATTTGTATAGCCCGAAATCACAATTTACACATTATCTCACTGGGCTTTCACAAACTGTACAGATGTGACATTCTCTGCCCTTAGACCCTTGAACCGGGTGAGGAAAAACTTAAAAAACCCTAAACAGGGAAAATAAGAAACCTCAGGAAGAGCCACAGAGGAGGGATCCTTCTTCCTAGGACGGACAGACGTGCAATAAATGTCACTTGTACAGAACACAACAACATGATAACAGTTCACTTAGAATGCATAAAACATCCATGAGCCCCAGAGTCTGTGGATTCTATAAATCCGGATGTATGGGAAGTCTGGTGATCCGGACGCAGGTGTACTCTGTTGGTCCGGGAGTCATTGTACTCCATGTAGCAAGATCTGAGTGTTGCTGAGTCCAAGAGTATGTAGAATCTGTAAATCCAGGGATATGTGAAGTGTAGTGATCCAGAAGCAGGTGTAGTCTATTGATCCAGAAGCCATTGTGATCTGTGGGTCCCGATTTGCACTTGGAAATCCAGCCTAGGATCCAAGTCACAGGAAAAGAACTCAACATTTTTATGCCTCCGCGCCGGCAACAGCTAGGGCTGGAGGCATTATGTTTTCAGGTTTTTTTTCTAACTGTGCAACTCAAGATTAGATTCTTGAGGTCAGAGGTCAAAGTCACAGCAGCCTCATGTAGGCATCACTTGTGTACTTACAAAAAAAATTCCGATAAGAGCCACTGACAATTAGATTTGATCAGAGGACCCTTCACTTTTTGAAGTTCACTGTGTCATGAAATCTTGTAAATAAAAAATGGTAAATGTTTTGTATTTATATAGCGCTTTTCTAGTCATTGTTGACCATTCAGAGCGCTTTTACACTACAGGTTTTTCATTCACCCATTTATACACTGGTGGCAGAAGTATAGAGAAGGTCAGAAAGAGCTGATTGTGTCTTTGTGGATCTGGAGAAATACTATGACAGGGTGCCGAGGGAGGAACTGTGGTTCTGTATGTACCAGTGAACCAAAACATGGTTAAAGTCACCAGAGCCTTTACATATTACCTTACCTTACCTATTTACATGTTACCTTTACATTAAATTTCTTCATTTTCCTTTGAAAATGTTGCATTTCTATAGTGAACAGTAATTCCTGTTCACCGTAGATTTAATCAAATCACTAACACTGAAATCTAAATTATTTTTAAATGACGGCAAAAACCAACAAAAATAGCTAAAACGTTTTGTAATTGCTGTTCTTTCTTACAGTTATACCTTTTTTTTTGAAGGTGGTAAAATAAATGTGACGTCGTGCATAAATAATGTATGTTCTTGTCCTTTTGTCTGTAGTCCTGCAGAATCTCCTTACTCTGGTGAACTGCCCCCAGCCTGAGCATCCGCTGAGGGCCGACCTGGCAGAGGAGTACAGCAAAGATCGTGCAAAATTCATGAAGAATGCTGAGGAGTTCACGAAGAAACACAGTGAAAAGCGCCCTGTTGACTGATGACACAACACTGACACTTAGAGCTGTTGGCATCCTTTCTGTTTCTTGTTTAAAATCCCCCAACTTTGCAAACTTTGCAGTCGACATCAAGCTGCCCTGTTCTTGCGTTCCATTTTTAGCCCTCTCCAACCACTCCTCAATAGAGGCTTGTGCTTCTGTTTTACTTTGCCAAAAAAAAGACTTTTTGGTGAATGGACAGGTTCTGGCTTGTATATGTCACCTTTGTTTTTTTTGACTTCTCTCTACTGATTTCTTTTTAGAAAAAAAAAAATAGAAGTCAAGTATGTCAATTGTTTGAATGTTTTCTTAGATGAATCATTAGCTTATGCAGATCTGTTTACAGTTTTTAAAAAAACAAAACAACTTTGTATCCTTAATTATGTCCTGTTTTTTAAATTTTTTTCTTCTCCCTCTGCTAAAGATACACTGTACTCTGTGACTTCACATCTTGCAGTCAATACTATTAAAGATTGTTACTGATGCAGAATCCCATATGTAAACACATAAATTTAGGAAACTGCGTCAGCATTCATCATGTGTCCTTTTGAAGTTTTTTTGTATGTCAATGTCAGGAAAATGTTTGCTCTAATTAAAAATTCTCCAAATTCAGTTGAACTCAGAAGTGTATAATGCCATTGAGCAGTACAGCATCGCTCTTAAAGGCATTTTTCCCACATTTTATTCTTGAGTTTTCTTAATTTATCTCGTTTAAGAACATGCAATTTAAAAAGAGTTGTTCAGTTCTGTTGAGGTGATGAGAAGAAATAATGTTTGCCCTGTGCTGACACAGTGCTGGCGATACTTACATGCTGATTGTTTCTGGCATTTCTTTGTTTTAAACCAGCAGTTAGTCCAGAAAGCACGCCTAATTGGCTTTTTCCTCATTAAACACAACAGCAGTTAATATTGTGACAGCCAATAAGCGTATCAACAGACTCCCATGACCTTACTCATTTAGGGCAATACATCCAACTGCAGGTGGAAAACAGGTCATTATTGAATAAAGACTTGGGATGGCTGCTTAATCAAACCTGTGTTGTGTTTTTGACCTTTACTGCTCATTTTATACCACTATGGAGTCATGCAATATGAAGGGCGTCATATGACTAAAAACTTGTACCTGCAGATGGCTCTAGTTTAAGCTAGTAACATTAAGCCTCACCTCCTTAAGTTGTCAGGATTGGTTCCTTAGACTTGTACGTAGAAGGCCTGGGCTGTCTGAAATTGTTTAAGGGAGACTGTCATTGGTAGATTTGCAGAGGTCACGATGTGTGTCGTACTTGTAAAAACACCATACAGACGTTTTAACAAGGTCAAAGTATGATTTTTATCATAGGCTGTCTTCAAATCTGCAGCCAGGTGTAGACCAGCAGATGAGGCAAGTGAAAATTAATGAGACACAACAGATTATCATCGGCCAGTCACTGGAATTGATGAATGCCACTTTATTTGCCCATACACTGATACCAGTCAACCACGCTCATATCAGCCGATACTGATGCTGAGCCGATAAATGAGTGCATCTCTGTATTTCAGAAAGAACTCTGCAGTAGGTCTAAATGCTGGAATTAAAGTTCCCGCAATGCCTCAGGCGGTTGAAACTGAATCTATAATTGTTCACTTCCACTATCTGGAGACACTATCACCGTAAGCACAGAAGCATACAGCACATTAACTGGACATAATGATCATCAAGCATCTTGATCGCCCTCTGGTGGTGTACTATCGATCATAAACCCCTCCATCTCAGTGGTCTTTGAACTGAGTTTCACCTCAAACAAAGTATTCTCCAGAGGTTTCCAAATGAGTTTTGTTCCCTATCAATCAAGTCAGCTCACGAGCATGAGCTGGGGTTCGTAAAGTCAAAGAGAGTGCAGTCGAAGTGTCTAATACTGTTGGCTTTATTGACGTCAGGGTTACAGTGAAGACCTTAACTTGAGGTAGAATTCTCCCCTATCTCAGTCCACATCTAGGATTAGGTGAGCCTAAAGATTTGTAACATTTTATAAGAGGAATAAAGAAGCAATCGTGTCGGTAATTTAAGTCAGATGTCATTTTGAGGCTTCAGAGGGGGCACCGGGCAGAGCGCTGACCAGCTTTTCTACTTCCTGAACTGAGCGACGGGAGCTGGGACTTTGATGTCCTGTCCCCTCTCCAGCCTCTTTTCACACTCGATCAGGTAGTGAACCCCATCGATTAGCAGCTGGACCAGCTCCACCTGAAAATATATATGTGCAACAAATGTCATTTTCAAAACAGAATGGTGGCTCAGAGACATATTCTAGGAGTTTGAAGTCCCAAAGACATGATAATCAAAGACTAACAGATGGTTGATCGATCCTCACCTCTGATTTGCCCAGGCGGTCATTGTTGGAAATGTCAAAGGTGTCTCCAGTAGCAGCTGTGTCCACTCCTCCTGTGCCTCTCTTCTGCAGCCGCAGGTTGTCCAGGATTTTGGCGAAACGTGGGTCCTGCACAGTGATTGTTGTAACCACAGTCAATGACACATTTCCACAATATGAAAAAAGTGATACTGACATTCAATTCCCTCTGGTTTTAACAGTTGACTGAGGAAATTTTGGGCCAAAGTTTACTTGAGCACATGGAGTATTTATTCTTTAATTTAATTCTTTATTCTGTAAAACAGCTGCTCACTGGAGGAGGAAACATTGAATTTGCTGGGGACTATTTTCAGTGGCGGATTAATTCACATTTGGAGATCAAGTGATCATAAGCGTTGCAGCACGCACTAGATGGATCTGACGTTGTTATGTGTGTGAGTTTGTATTACACTGTAAGTAGACCAGTTTGTGTGTCCCCCTTGAACATGTGTGTCTGTGTTACCTTGCTGAGTTTTGGCAGGCGTACATGCACGCCCGCCCTGAGGCCAGTGCCCAAGTTGGAGGGACACGTGAGGATGTAGCCCAGGCGCTCATTCCACATGAATTCCCAGCCTCTCTCATGGATCAGATGCTCCACCTATGGAGAGAGAAAAAACATGAAACAATGCATTGTCAGAAAGCTAAACATATGGGGAGATGAAACGAGAAGGCAGTGCATATTTTCATCCCTTTCTGACAAAAACATTAAAATTTAACTTTTAAATTCTTTAACTATAGACTATGTTAAAAGGTTTGGACAGAGATAAATCAGCAGTTTCGCAGGCAGTTTTGTACAGCTACAGTGAGAAGGGAAATACAATCAGTGACCTGTGGGGGTAATAAGACAAAAGTAATATTTACATTTGCTGTTTCTTGCCTGAGCAGTGTGATTCCTTAAAATAAACATGTCCTTCCTGATAAAACAATTGCAGAGCTGTTTCTTAAAGTGTTTTAAATAACGCAGTCTTACGCCCGGCAGCTGTCAGACGGTGCAGCGTGTGTGGCACCGTGCATGTGTGAGTCCTTGTGCAAGATCCAAGTGTTCCCTAAGTGTTCCCACCTGGAAAAACCATTGTGCTACTCACTGGATGGAATAGCCGCCAATGCCAAAGGTAGAATAAACACTGATTGTACAAACATTCCTTTTATACAGTATCTTAATAACATGCAGTCATTGAGTGAAAAACACACTTGTCCATCACTGTTGCATAGTATATCCTTGTTGAGCAAAGTGGTCCTTGCGATCAAACTCAGTACTGGAATAATTTGTTCAGGAAGACTTATTTAGAGACATGTAAGAGCCTAAGGTTAAAAAACACTTGAGTAGAACTCCAGTGTTTTATATCCTTTACTTTTGAGTGTCAAGAATTTTAATTATACTTCTAACCTTGGGTTTGAAAACATTTTTTGCAGGCTGATTTTGAGTGAGTCATTCAGCCTTGGCGGAGATTGCTCTTGTTTGCTGTATTATCATGCTGTGTTTCTACATTATGTTTGTGATCACTGTACCTGCTTGAGTCCTCTGCAGAATCTCTCAAACACTCTCTTCATGTTGCCGCCCTTCTCCATGGAGATGACCCTTGTGTGGTCCTCCTCGTTCACCCAGATCAGGAAGGTTTTCTCGTTGTTGTGCCTGAGGAGAGCCAGCCGAAGGAGCTAAATAAAGAGCTTTCTGGGTAAAACACTCGTTTCATTATGAGAGATGACTCATGCTCATAGTGGGCCTGCTTTTGTACACTTTGACGTTCATGCTGACACTGTTGCACAACAGTAGTGTAGCGCACGCAGGAATATTGGAAACAAAGAAAACAACAACATCCGTTTATTTGTTCCATCAGCATGCACCAAAAGGCAGAGCAATAAGTGAATTCTTGTATCGAGGTTGACAGGATGTAGGAGGATATATTAAGCACATCAGTGACATAGACTAGGACGTGGAAGTGCAGTGTAAGCGGTCACACAGCAGACATGCAGGAGAGCCGGAGAGAGCCTACCAGATGCCCCTGGCGTCTGGCCAGTCTCTGGCCATGAAGGCACATGTCAACAATGGAGAGACGGGCTTGTCAAACAAGAAGTGGTCCTAAAGGTAAGAGTGGTGGAGGGAGGGAGAGACCAGTAGAGGAAGAAAACACAGGTAGGAGAGTGTTAGAGATGAGCGGGAGGATCATTTGGAGAATGATCTACCGGATAGTGGAGAGTAGAGTAAAGGTCAGGGAGGACTTCACGGCACAGGACTTTAGATTAGGAAAAGAAGGACTGGTTGCACTTTCATTGCTCGCGCTGCTAATTTCTTTTGTGGTTCTCGGGATGCAATTTCACTAAACTGTGCCTCACCAGATTCCCCTGGAATCAGGCCAGTCTCGGGCCATGAAGGCCGAGGTGAGTAATGGAGACACAGGCTTGTCAAACAGGAAGTGGTCCTTGCGTGGCACAGCGAGAGAGAATCAGAGCAGAAACATTATTGAATGTGGACCTACACTACTTAATGGACTGATGGGTACTTTAATTTTCAATATACATAATTGGAACATTTGGAATCACACCTATAATATATATATAATATATATCATAAAATCAATGCTGGTACTACATCTACATCTCCAACATTGGTCAGGACCATTTTCAGATAGCTGGTTCCTTTCATTTTAAGTAGTTCTTATCATATTGTATAATGTGCTCAAGTGTTCATTTTTAGGATCTGTTTGATTGTATTAGTTTATGCTGTAACATTCTTAAAGGGAAATGACCAAAGCGACATTATTATTATTACATCACCAGAAACAACAGCAACAGCAACAACAGAACAGAAATTTAGGTGTCATAAAGAAAAACTCCTCATTTCAAATTCATGTTTCAAAATATATACTAGATATATATTTTCAAAAGTGACACGAATAAACTGGGTAAATAAATAGGGCGTCTAAGAAGCATTCAGCTCAAATGATGCGGCAGTGATTCACTCGCAACCAACAGAAGACAATCCAGCTGCTTATGTGGTTACTGAGCTGTTACTAAAATCAGCCGACTAAGTCAGAGAGTTACAAAACAATTAAAGAGACAAAAGCGTCTTTTCACCTCTTTAGGCTTCTAAAGTTCTTTAAATGAAACCATCCAAGAAAACAACATTATTATTATTTTTTTTTACCTTCTCATAATTTTTCCACGATAAGTTTTAAGTCACTGGCCAACAGTTTACTGCAGCTCATGTTTTCTTGGTTAAAGGCTGAAATACAGTAGATATGGTTTTACATAAGTATTAGGTACGAATTTAGCCTAAAAGAGTAAATAAAATGTGGAACTGAAAAACATTATGTAGTTTCATACTGTGTGCAGCTGATGCAGAAGCTCACAGAAGATCACTTCCTTTGAGTTTTACTTTCAGGAAAATGAAACTAACATCGATGAGCTGCTGCTGCTCCTTCTCGGTCATGTCTCCCAGGCCGTAGTAGCGTCCGGCCAGGTCTCCCT
>KV751320.1:10132060-10148100 GCA_001698575.1 Mola mola | reverse complement strand
CTGCTGAGAAACTTTTTTTTTCTTTTAGATGGTAACTGCGTCTGTGTGCCATTCGGTGTGGAGCGGGTTTATGAGTAAGACTTTACAAAAAGGATACATTAATCACCATTAGTTGATACAGTAATAAGTATTTAATTATGTTAATTAATGTGTCATGTAATTACTCTTCATGGTAACTAAGGTACTTCAATAGTCAATAGTTTCTACCTATACTATTAATGTTAGTTAACACAGTAATAGCCATTAATTAACATTTAAATAATACTATGGAAAGCATTTGGACACAGATGGCCACCTAACTCTAACCCTAATAAAGCATTTATTGACCTGAATTAACCATCTATCAATGCTCTTTGTGACACCTGACACTTGGTATGGTTTTAAACTACTGAATAATGTATGAATTAGTGTCTTTGTAGACACATTGATTAAGTGTTAGTAAATGCTTATTGCTGCATTAACTAATGTTAATTAACATGCCATTATTGTAAATTGTTAGCATTTATGTTATTTGTGGGTTGAAAAGGCTAAACCAAGATGCTACAATGTTCCATATAACTGAAGGAATATGCATCAGAGGAAAGATGAAAACAATGCTTTTCTCAGTAGTCAGTCGATCCATTAAAATAAGAGTATGGATTACAGCAGTGTCTTTAAACTATAACCATATATCATCTCAAATTATACAAAACTGCAATAAAACATCCTACAGGAAATGCATCACGTTGATTCTCTCAAACTACGACAGTAATTAAACCTAATTTTGGCATCAATCCATGTAAAGAGATGGTTGTAAGGAGGAGGAAGTGTCAGACAGACAGGTTGCGAGAGAGATGTGTCCACGTGTCGATGCTGTACATTTTGTCGGACACTTTGAAAACTATGGCTGAGCTCACCAACAGTCCTCTTCTTTCAGGTTCTTCTGTTGTTGACATGAAGCACCATCATTCTCAGGAAATGTGGGAGTGAATGTGTTGTTAGGTGGATAATTATGGGGTTTGGACCATTCAGTGACTCATCAAGGTTATCCATCTAAAACTATATTCTAGTCCTCAGGAAAATAAGCAGTGGTGTCGATGTTACCCAGTCTCACCTGGGAGGATAGAGCTTCTTCTGTGCCTCGGCAGCCAGCGAGCCATTTTCGCTCAACAAGAAGCCAGTGGCCATTGTTCCTGCACCCAAACTGGCCAACAGCACGGCCGTGTTGCGGCTGGAGATGAGACGAGTGAAAGAGCTCGCCATATTTCAGCTGGTGTGTAGGTCTTTGTCGGAACCAAATGAGCTGGAGAGAAAAGACAGAAAAGGCTCAGGGTGAGTGTGTGTGGTTTCATGTACAACTTGTGTTTGAATTCCAGTAAAACATTGATTAGACCTTCCCGGTACTTGAACAAGGTTTGTTCAGACAGAACGCGGGGCATTGCGGCTATATTTATGCATTGGCATCATAACCAAATGCTTCCCAGTATTGTGGCCTTTTTTAACCTCCTCTGGGGGAGTATATACTGTTCTACAAAGGAGGAGCAATTGACAATGCTGGTGTCAAAAACTTATATTTTTAGCATAATTTGAACTTTAGCAACCACTCTAACAAGTCTGCTTGCTCACTGAGAGAGCACCTTTCACCAGATGAACTGAATGAAGTTATGTACCAACCCGAGGACAACATAGCAGACAGGAGTGAAGGGCGTGCTACTGTCTAAAAGGAAAGAAGTCTCGCCAAACCTCACAGGAGAAATTAGCAACTGCAGCATCAAGATCAAGCCCAGTATTAATATAGGCTAATGACATACAAGCTCATCTCAAAAAAGTGATGGAAAAGTTTTTATTGTTTTTTCTCTCTCTCCTTTTTTTTTGTAATTTATGTCAATAAGTAAAATCGTCATCTATTCTTTATTCAATATACACAAACTGTAGTTAGAGCTACTGTAAAATATTCTAATATTTAGATGTTTTTTAGTTGTAGGCCCTAATCCACAACATTAAAATGGTAAAATGCTTGAAACATTTCAGTTTACATGTAATATATATACTGTATATACAGTACATATCCATATATAATCATATATCTTACTTGCACTATCAAATTTCTCTCTCTCTCTGTCTCACTATACATTTTGCTCTTCTTTTTAAAACCTGCATTAGCCTAATAGATGAATTAGAGTTGCATATGATGGCCATTATAAATGATTAGGAAACAAAGGAGCTGTATAAAGATAAAAATACTTACTTAACATTTACATTTATTTATATACTAGTAAAAGGATATACACCCAGAATTTTGTGTCAGGGGAAATGTACATCAGCAACATTATACAAATATGATTTTCATCTATTCTTTTCTCGTACCATTACACTACATTACAAAAAAAGAATCTTATTCTGAATGGCTTCTTCTCTTTACGTGAATTGGATTTCTTGTTCCTGATGGAGACATTGACTCAGGCCGGCGAGTCCCCCACGGACCACAGGCGGAGGTGAGGCGTTAGCGTCGGTTTTCAGATCTAGCTTCCAGTGTCGACTGTCTCCGTCAGTCTCTTTTTCCAGTTTTGAGTTACAGACATTTATTATAAACGTTGATGCACCCGTCCTGTGCTTCTGGTCTGTCGTCCACATCAGTTCAACAAGAATTTTATACAGGATTTGACAGATTATGGACAGAATTAACAGTGAATTATGATTGGTTTTTAATTGTTGGAGATTTTAATATTTATGTCTGCTGTAAATCCCGAGCCTTGATCAAAGTCTTTTTGAACTACATCGACTCTTTCAATCTCATTCTGTCAACGTCTGGTCCGACACATGAAAAGGAACACACACTGGACTTTGTGCTGTCCTTTGGTCTAAAGTTAAATGTCAGTGAGATTTATGGTGCTGAGCCTTCACCTAAATTGTCCCAAGAATTTCTGAGTTGTTTCATGGACAAGATCTCTGCTATCAGGTTTTCTCCTCCATCTTCCGTATCAGATCCTGGTGTCGCTCCCATTTGCCCATTCATCTTTGAGAGCTTTGAGCAGGTGTCTCTTTCAGCCTTAACTGATATAGTTCAGAAATTGCGGCCTTCTAACTGCCCCTTGACAGCATTCCTCACTGCCTCCTCAAGGACGTTTTCTCTACCATTGGGCCCTGTGATATGGATCTGATTAATTCTTTTTTGATGTCTGCCTGTGTCCCAGCTGCCTTTAAACAGGCTGTGGTCCAGTCCCTCATCAAAAAACATAATCGTGACCCTACTGTACTGTCTAATTTTATGGCCCATCTCCAAGCTTTCTTTTTGGTCTTGGAGAAGATAGTGTATCGACAACTGCAGTCTCACATTGATCTGAATGGCATTTCTGAGAAGTTCCAGTCTGGTTCCAATTGCGTCATAGCACAGAAACGGCGCTTTTAAAAGTTTTAAATGACCTGCTTTTAACTGTTAATTCTCGTATTTCTGCCATCCTTGTGTTCCTAGACCTGACAGCTGCCTTTGAAATGGTGGATAATTTGCTGTCACGTTTAGATCGGTGTCCAGGCATTAGAAGTACGGCCCTCAAATGGTTTAATCCTACCTCTCAGACAGTAGTTTCTCTGTTCAGCTGGGCCAGTATTCTTCAGCCACTTCCCCACTGTGGGGTGCCTCAGTGCTCCGTTGTCGGTCCCCTCCTTTTCTCATTATATATGCTTCCTTTGGGGTCCATTTTTAGGAAGTACAATATCTCTTTTCATTGTTTTGCAGATGATGTACAAATCTATTTGCCCTTAAAGACAAATGATCAAGCCTTAATTCAGGGTTTGCTTGACTGTCTCCGGGATATTCAATCTTGGATGGAAGTAAACTTCCTCAATTTGAACAAAAATAAAACAGATAATTTTATTTGGTCAACAAAACCTTTTGGAATGCTACGACAGCGCCATTGCCACCCTTGATTCTCACTGTCATCCTTTTGCGTGAAACCTTGGTGTCATTTTTGACAGGGGCTTTGGGTTCAATAAGCAGATCAGCTCAGTAGTCAAAACAAGCTTCTTTCATTTAAGACTCCTTGCGAAGGTAAAGCCTTATCTCCAAAGAAATTACATCGAGAGAGCTATTCATTGCTTTCTTACAGCACACTTAGACTACAATAATTCTTTGTTTGTTGGTCTTGACCGGTCATCACTGCACTGTCTACAGGTAGTACAAAATGCAGCCGCCCAGCTGTTAACGGCGTGAGCACATCATTCCTTTTCTTGCATCTTTGCACTGGTTCTCTGTTAACTTCAGGATACATTTTGGAGTTTTATTAATTATTTTTAAATGTTTAAATGGCTTGGGACCATCTCATTTATCTGGCCTCTTACAGCCTAACTATACTGCCAGAGCACTGAGGTCTTCCAACCAGCTGCTCCTGGTAGTATCTAGGTCAAAACTAAGTACGCGAGGAGATACAGCCTTTTCCGGGGTGGCCCCGAAGCCACTGTATCTCCTCACTTGTTTAAATGGGGGTTGTTCGATCAGCAGAATTCTTCTACAATTTTTACTTAGAAAGCATAGCCCTTCCTGTCAAATCTAACGGGTCATGTGATCCAAGATGGTGCTGTGAGATGCCTCAGTGTGTCAGTGAGCATTGTTAAATTTTCTTAATGATTTTTTTCTTACATGCAGTCATTACTTATGAATTCTTAAATATATATACAGTATATATATTTCAGTATTTTGTCTTTATATTCTGCTGTGAACTAACACACTTTGCACTGACTCTGGTTCTGTCCTTTTCTATATGCAGCCACACACTTGCTGCTTTGACTGCTCCATCCACCGCAAACCCATATCCTTTTATAAATACAGTAACAAGCTTAGAGAAGGAGGCTGTGGCAGATGCTCTTAGCTGCTTAACATTATCACAGAGTCTCCCACCTACAGGATGAAGGGTTTCATGTGTCCACTAATGCTCCAGTAATGAACAGGTACTCCAAAGAGGTCTGTCTGAAGTTTATGGGACAGAGTGCACAGAAAGTATGTAATAATCAGAACTGTCTAATTGGGTTTAAAATGGCCTTAATGGACCTGAGTGGAAGGTCAGCTACTAGGTTGTCCTTCACAGGAGCACATGAGACTGTGTCTTAATATAGAGGGAGGCGGTGAGGACATCGGCGCTCATGTTAATCCTGGTCAAACGCTGATCGGTCACAGCGCTCAGCTGATGACCGAGGTGCTATACTTTCACCTAATAATTCACTGAGTTTACACCACCGACCCTTTTTTTTCCTCCCCTCACTCTGTGGAGGTTAATAAATTTGAACTCTGCTGTAATATTATTTATAGATCTGAGGGCGGCTGCGTTGCCTGTATCCAGTGCCAAGAAACAAGCCGTCTCTTGCTGACGACGCAGTGGCATTCTGAGCTGGTCACAAGACGGGACGCCTCATGAGTCCAACTCAGCAGCACAGAGGGTTGGAAACAACAATGACTGACTGATGCAAATGCTAGAATCGTTATCCAAAAAACAGCTTTGAGATGATTGGAAGCAATTATCAATGTGCATTCTGTGCTGTGGCCTTTTAAAATGTCCCGTGCAGGTCATGCAGTCTTATGGGCAGGATTACAACAGAACCGCTACAGACATCGGATCAGCCTCCTCTCCCCAGACAGGGGTGACCTTTTAACTCCAAGGGTGTACATGCAGGACGCAAGAGCGACGCCGACCTCTCCAGAGGACACGGTAGAGTTAATGCCTCCTCACATATTCAAGATAAAAACATTGTATTTGTTTTCACTCAAAGACATCATGTAAGAATCAAGTTACAATCGGTCTTAATCTTCTCCTTGTGGTATTATCTCAACTTGTATAATCACATCCTGTCCCTGCCAAACTACAAACATTAACAAGAAATGTCAAAAGTATGCGTAAAAGAAGTCAAGATGGAATTAAGCCTGCTTCTTCTTTACATACACTCTTCAAGTGATTCTGAGGTTTAATAGGTGTATATAAGCACCATAAACTAACAGAGCCACTCCACAAGAGAGGTATGGAAAGAAGGTACCGTACCTGTAGAATCGCTGCTCTGAAGTCTTGCTGAAGGTCTCTAGTTTGAGAGCTGTTCACGCTCCTGTGACGGGGGAGCTCCACCCCCGCATGAGGAATTAAAAACTGGAGACCAATCATCAGTTCAGAGAGAAAGCTTTACAAACCAATGAAGGGCCACCAGCATGAGCTGCAACGGCATAGACCGCTTGTGCCATGATCAAGCAGAGGGGATCTGATATCAGTACCCAATTCGACCTTGATACTTGTCAAACTGCACATGCCAAACCAACACATACACGTACACACGTGGGGAACACGTAAGAGAAATGAAAAAAACATTTTTTTCGATAACACAAACTGTACAAGACATACAGACAAACCTTGAACATGCAGATTACCAAATGAAAAACAATGGAGAATAGAGAAAACATGGTATGTTTTACTGAAAAAAACAGCAATGAAGCTACAAAATAAAACAAGGGGTCACCAAATCCTTGAGAATATGTCATGCTATATGGAGTTACCAAAGTCAACCTCCCGAAGCGATTATATTTTCTCATGTCTGATTATAATTCATATAATATATTGTCATTAGTGGGAAAACAGCACAAAATCTGGTTTCAATCAAATACCAAACAATACCACAGCTTCGATCACTAATAATAACATGCATACTTTTTATAAATTACAGCAATGTCAAACTAGAGCGCGCTCAGAGAGTGCAAAACTCCACCAACACAGCTAAATTCTCCTCAGCAACAACTGCTTAGCTTTCAAGGTCAATTTTTTTCCATCAGCTCTTATTTTAGGTTCCTACCAGACTGTGGTATTAGTGTATGATTTTTAGGTCAAGGTCATCTGGTGTAATAAAGAGCATAGGTTGGGGCCACCTGATGGCTGACACATGAGCCGCAGAGTCAGATGGTTCTAGTAAGGTGATTGGCCGTGGGATTATTTACAAAATGACACCAGTTAGACCTCTCCTACATTACATTCTAGAGATATGCTCAATGATTTACCTTTCATTGACCTTGACTTTTGACCTAGAAAGCCCAAAAGTTAATCATTTGAGCCAGTGCACTTGCCACAAAATGACAGCAGCTGGACCTCTCTATGTCAATTCTTGCCGACATAATGGCCAAAAAACAGGCTTTTTGACATTTGATTCACCGTGGCCATTGACCTTTTGCCACCAAAGTTTAATCAGTCATAAGATTGGTCCACACCTTTGAAGAAAATTTCTAACCGAAATTGGTCAAGTAGTTGGTTTTTTTTGCAATCTTTCTATCAATCAAACAAAGCAACCAACAAACATACCCAGGTGAAAACGAGTATGATGGTGCAACATTTGTTTCTTTAAAATGACTTAATAATTACTTACATGTGTGTTTAAGCATAAGATTGTAAGTCAGCTCTAACTATATGAGGTTGTGATCAATCAAGAAATCCAAACAACTAGCATTAGCATTAGCCTCCCTATTAATTAACTCATTTTCTAACACCGGTGACGCTGTAAGCTGCAGACCACTGCATCATATATTAAATTTTCCTTTTTAAATGGTTTCTAACAGTGTTTATAGTGTTAGACATGTGTTTTTTTGTTATCTGAAAAACTTATATTCAAGAAATATTTGGCTCCATCTTCTGTATTCAGGGTATTTATTGCTGTTTTCCATGTCTGCTCTTGTTTTCTGAATTGGCAGGGCATTTCTTTGTGTCTGCCATTAAAAAAAAAACATTTTCAACATTAGAATTTGCGTTTGCAATTATTTTTACCTTTATTGTGTGTAAATATCTGTACATTACAGCGAGAAATGCATGGAAAAATTCATCAGCAAAACCAGAATTTAAAAGTATACAGTAAAGTAAGAAAGTAACGGTATTATACATTAATTAAAGCTCGAAGATTCTTGACATGAGGATGGTTCCATAATAAGACTCTGTAACAGTCAAACTACAAGGGTAATTAAGTTCATCTCAAAAACTGAGGGGATGTCATGCTCTATTCATGCTATGAACAAATTTAGAGAGTCTATTGACATTCTTTATAAACCAATAGTGCAAATGTAGAACTCGTTTACTAGTGCAGTCAACAAGGTTTAAAATATAATTGTGCTTAAATGATCACATTTACAAGGAACTAATAATAATACATGTAAAATAAATGTAACTGCGCATTTCTGTGGCATGTACAGTGAGTGAGAAATAAAGATTTTTGAAAATCAGAAAGCTGGGTGTACAAAATGAATAACAAAAATAAATAAAAGACTGGTTGTGTAGCAGAAATGCTGATTGTCACAGCAGTATCTTAAATTTGTAATGACAATGTTTTCAAATTTGGAATGTGTATTTATGACAAAGTGACTTTTGCTGTAACAGGCAAATGCAGTACAACGATATGAATGTTTAGAGTTTACAGATGAGTGAAGATAATGAGGAGCAGATGTTTATTGTGAGCATCATCATCATCACCAAGAGAGGTGAGTCAGTACAGTAAGCATTAAGGTAGATAATATTTTGACTTAACTCCGGCTGTTTAGGAAACCCAGTGAGTCTTGACACACACATATTGCAGAGAACGCTGGATTACCAACCAGGAGAAGTGAGGAAATACACAAAAGCTGGACCCTGAAGAGCCCTGAAAACACTGTGTGGTAATTGTTTTGTGATCATTTGTCTAATTGAAATATAAAATGACTTTGAAGACAACACTGATCTTTGGTGTTGAAGACCTCTGATAAAAATTTAAAGATGGACGACGGGGCACCTTGGCTGGCAGCAGTGGACATCCTAAACTCTTCCTCCTCTATTATTTTATGTAGGACTTAAGTCAAAGTACTCCTCAGAATGTTCCCAATGGTTGATTCTGTCATTGTATGTAGTTCATATCACTCTCATGTATGGTCAAGGTTTATTCTTCTGATCAGTTTGGTTTTATTTAGTTATTTAGGGCTATAAAAACAGGAAAAAAAAACATCAGAAAAGTGCCCCCTCTCCAAGCCCAGAACCAAAAATTAGTTTGGTGCCCACACAGCAAACCTGGGGCCAGGGGTTCAGATTTCCACCCGGGGGAACCTGAGCAGGTTAATCCATCCATCATGCGATTAATAACAAATTTATTGTAAAACTGATCTGACAATGTCATTTGCTTCAGAGGCAGACTGTTAGGTATTTACAGCGTGCTAGTAACGGCAGCAGCTGGTTACCTTCATGTTCAGTGGCTGACATGGCTGTTTCTACAGTCTTGACTGCAGGATTTTATGGCAGAGCTGCATTTCCCATACGGTTCTTTCTCTTCACTCAACATACACATCACAGATTCAGTCAAGGCACATTTTCTCCTGAGTTTCCTAAGCATGATAACTGGTGGTGTTTTTGTGGAACAAGTCCTACATCAGAACCTCAAGATGTGTTGCTTCACAACTGGCATGTCTGTGTGAATATGTTGTATTAGCCAGGTGGAACTCTGGGTTCAATGTTCAGTGACAGCTCATAGAGGGTGTCTTCATCCATCACCAGAGTCTTATCCAGGAGGAACTGGGTCACCTGGAGGTGAGGGAGGCAAAAGAAGACAGCTTACGCTTTTACTCACTTAATAATGATAAATAATTGAAGGTTGGAGTGCAGGTTGTGAGACACACCTTGGGTTGGTGCTCTATCCTGTAAGGAGCTTGCTGGAACTGCCGAATCTCCCGGATAATGTGACAAATCTAAGAGAGATCAACCAGTAAATAAATTAGCCAATTGCCCTTTGATAAGCACCACTCCCTTTATTTATTTTCTAACACCTGTAAAGCTTTCCGGTTAACCATCACAATCCTGGGTCATTTTGAAACAGAGAAAAACAGCTTCATGTTTACAATCCATTTTCATTCATTTCACTGCAGACAGTCCAATCAGTACATACAATACATTGTGACTTGCGAAACTCATATTGGATGTCAAACAAATCGAATTGTATTTAAAAATGTGTATCGTGACATTCTGATACCATTAAATATCATCTAGTTTAATGTGGAAATAACAACATACTTCACAAGAACTGCATAAATGATTTACAATAGGTGCAGGGAAGTAACTATAAAACCTCTGAAAAGTGAAATTATAGTCACAATCTTATCGTTCAGCAACGGCAAATCATCAAAACCATTCAATATACTACTGTTCAAAGAATTAATTAGTAAGAATTTTGGTATAATATCGTATTGTGATAAATATTGAGGCGTGAATATAGCATTATTATCATCACACTCCTACTATTTGAGCTAATTTGGCTCCACTGATTTCCTAAACATTTAATAGCTATAGGCTAAAGCACTTAAACTAAAGCAAACATAACCGAGACAAGAAATCATTAATGTCAGGAACTACCGGATGTATTTGGCACACCTTTACGGTGTTGGACTAGTCTCTTTATTCACAAATAAACAAGACATGCGATTGACAAAAGTATTTTGTGATCCACAAATAGATGCAGCGTGATTGACAAATATATGATATGTTGCTATGACATATTTCTGATATGCTGCAGTTTGACCACATTCAATCACACCTTCGAGCAAAGGTTCATGCCACGTAGTCAGGATGTAGGAGATGGCAGATAAGTCTCAAATATCCACACATAAACTCACAAGTGGTTTGAAAATGCAGGTTAGTTAGTCTGTAAATTAATATAAAAGGTTTTACATTTGTGAATTGCACAGAATTTATTTGTGCATAATGCAATGCTATTGACTCTACAAAAAGTAGAATATTGTAGTTTTTACAATATCTAAGAAAGTGAACATTTAATATATTCTAAACCAGTGATTTAAAAAGTGCGGCTGTGGCCTCCTGGTGGTCCGTGAAGGTACCGCAGCTGGGCCGCAGAGAGGTAATTTACAATAAGTACATAAAAAGTTTTCACTGTTCAATTTTATGATTGAGTTTGAAATTAATCCATAATATGCACAGTTACGTATTAATCATAGTAACTAAAAAGTGATCAAAAATTCATCATTATTTTGACCTATATTAAGATGGTCTTTATTAATTGATCTTAACCTACAGTGAAACTGCAGTGTCCTAACCAGGGTCCAACACAGAACAATAGCGCCTAATTTCTTTGTTCTTTCTTTGGTCTCATATCTCGTGGATGGCATTTTTGAGTTTGGGAATGGCTGTTCTGGACTCATTACATGCAAAATAACACACAAAATTTTCCATGCAGTTTACCACTTTTGCTAATTATGGCCTACAGTTAAAAATAAAACGCATCTCAAAATATTAGGATACTTCACTGTAACAGCCATGATCATCCAAATCAACACGAAATTAACTTTTCCACGTATTCTACTTTTATGGAGGACAGTACTTTTATGAATTGCATAACATTTACAAATAATATATTTAGATTTATAATTAAATAAACACACAAAGTATCACTGTATAATGTATAAACTAACTCCACACACCTTATGGTATGTAAGTTATTCCAAATTTGACAGCAGGACAGAAATAAGTCAGTGACAGAGGTGCTAACAAACACACAGTCAAGAAGAATTTGTAGCACACCGAGGGGAAATACAACATGGATGCTAGTTTAACCTCACACACTAATGTCACCTTTAATGATTTGTTAATTTGCCGTGCAAGTAATGCAAGTAAAGGTTACTGCGTGTAGTGAGCTAACTAGACTGACGGGCTAACGGCTGCATGCCATGGAACAGATAAAGGATTTGATCTTGTCCACTTCTTCTGTATGTTTTTGGCTTTGTAAAGGCGTCACTAACTAGTCAACTGCTCATTAATAAGGACAAACTGGTGTAGGGGACATCCTTACCATCCTCATCTTGGAGAAGTTGACCAGGCCCTCCTCCGTGAAGTTGGGTGTTCCCTCCTCGATGAAAGCCAGGTCAGTGAGGTACATGCCCAGGTATGGGACACATGGAGGGTTGCAGCTTTACACACACAAACATGGTGAAAAAAATGAAGAAAATTTAAACAGAATTTAGACATTTAACAATCATCGATCTCTGTCATTACTTTTTCAGTGTCTCCCTGAGATTCTTGAACCTCCCTTCGGACGACACGGTCTTCTGCAGCCTGTCCATGAGCGCTTTTGTCTAAAAAAAACACGTAAAGGCTTTGAGTAAAGAACGAATCTTTTGAATTTCTAACCAGCTTTATATTTACGCATTCCAACCTGTTTGCAGACTTTTGTCCAGGTCTTCTTCAGCCTGTAGATGGCGCTGCGGTTGAGGGCAGAGGTGATCTCCAGCACTCCGTTGTAGTTGTTGAGGCAGCGACAGATGTCGGCCACCGCCAGCCACTTCTCTATGGAGCTGGCCCTGGAGCCGACGTCAGTGTGGGTCATTATCTGAGACGCCACCAGGTTACTCATCTGTGGAGAGAGGACGCAGACGGAAAAACATTTATTCTTCACCTTGTCAGGAAGTGCAACTAATGCCGTCCAATAATTCTCATGTTTTGTTGGTTTAGTTGTAGCGCTGTTGACTTGCAGTGCATCTCACTGAGAGGGCCTTGTATGTTGTCCACCCACTTTATAAATAACAAACAAATATTAAAAGTTTTGGCTGCATTGAGAGATGAGAAAATAAACGTTTTTTTCTACTCTCACTTATATAAACAAGACTAAACAAAGAAAGGCGATCTGTTATATTGAATTGCAGGTCAACATGATGCATTATCACAGTACTGTTCAAATGTGCTGAAAATATTCAATCTACTGATGCGCAATTTCAGTAAACAAGTTTTTTTTAAGTATTTCAAAATGTTTTAGTGTGTGTAGCAGCCACGGTTTTGATGATGATAATATTGTAAATGGCAATAACAAACAAAACAAACGTTTATGGTGATTAACAATTATACAGTAAGCAGTTGCATCAAGGCCTCTCAGTCAAGTTTAATGTGACTGCAATTTGCAACTAATTCCATTTTTGGTTCATCTGATGATTATTGTCTAAGTAATATTTGAATCAAAGTTAACAAACTGAGGGTCAAAAACCTAAAGACATTCAATTTATTACCATTTATGACAAACAAAGGCAGGAAATAGTCGAATTTGAGAATCTAGGAACACTGAACGTTTTATATTTTTGCCTGAAAAGATACAAAACTTACTAATAATAATAATTATTATTGTTATTATAAACCTTTAACTCTTATTTAGCACTTTTAAAAACTGCCATTACAAAGTGCTTCACAAAATAATCATAAAAAATGAAAATGTGGTTTCTTATTAATTATTTAGGATAATTGATGAATCAATTCATCTAAATGATTTGAGGCTTTCTGCATTTGTCTGCATTAGCAGGAACTGCGGCGGATAACAATGCACACAGTGATGTTTGCAACAAAGCGGAGGTGTTTAGTCTCACGTCGTTGAAGTGCTGGCTGGTCTTCATGATGTACGGCGTCCTCTCCGTCTTGTCAACCTTCATCCAGCCCTGACCGAGGAACTCCCTGCAGCGGTCACAGTGGGATTACGTTCATGACAGTGAGGATGATCTGCACATGATGCAGCACAAAATAAAATATCCCACCCTCTATAATATAATTAAACTGAGCTCCACTCAACCAAGTCTGGCCGTGAATGACTCTTCGTTTTTCGTTATTGCAGTCAAACTGTCGCTCTGATTTTTCCCAAATTTCTGCTTTCACTGTTTCAATGGCGAGAATCTTTTGGGAAAACTGTAATATACTTACCAATTAATTTGTTCTTCTATATATATATAAAATCAGGACAATCAACATGAGGAGTAAGCAGATAAAAACAAACACTCTGTGAGGAAAAAAAATACTGACAGCTGCCGATTCTGAGGACAGATGTGTTAAGTGAAATTAACATGTGGCGTACACCTGAATGTTTGATATATTTTTTTTTTTTTTTCTTTTCAAGTCTGAGTAGCAGCTGAGCTTGATGCTAATTCCAATATCTTCAAATGTGTAATATAATTTTCATTTAGTTTAGTTTCTCGCATATACAGCGGACCTTTAAATTGATTAAAAGCCTCTCTAGGTTTTATACTATACCAATACCAATTTTAACATATATCAAATATATACCAAATCAACTTGAACATACACCAGCCGAACATGTTATCTGAATCTGTCTCGGAAGGATGGATTCTAGATTACATAAATTACTGATTAAGTGTAAGTGAGGCACTCACTCGTAGGGAATGCTCCTGAACACGATGTGGTCCAGTAGAGTGATCTGTTCGGCCAGCTCCATGGCCGAAAGAGACTCAAAACACTCGGCCTTCGGACTCTCCGCCTGGGAACACACACACACACACACACAGTTTGTAGAGGTGTCAAACGGATTTTAAAGGTCTATGGTACGACACAGACACCTCCACATACTGGGAACCCAGCTAGGACAGAAGGGAGCCGTGACAGCGTTCACCACAACACACAGCAGGGAGTTCTTCATAATAACATCCTTCTTACCACAATGAAGTGAAGCAGAGGGCAGCTTTTCTGGAGATAAATTAGTTCAACAGTTTCTTAACAGCAATTTTAAAATCCCCTTTCTAGCACATTGTGGTATTAACAAGTGGAAATACTGACCATTTGTAAAATGTCCTCTATCTTCAGCTGAGCGTCGTCTTGTTCTTCTTGAGAAAGGGCACTACAGTGATTAGATTAGAATTATTAGATTCCAGTAAGACAAAATTTAGGAGGAAATTTTTAGCAAAATGCATGTAAATCTGAAAAAATTTTGAGGCTAATTTTTCTTTTAAATTAACGCCCCAGATGCACATCTATGATCGAATTCTTCCAAAGTTTATGGATCAAAATATAAATAAAAATCTGCTCCATTTAATAAGTCTGACGAGTCTCCTTCACAAGTGTTAATTGAATATAGAAACAAATAAGTAAACCAAATGTATTAGTACAAGGTCTACCAGATTTGAAATATGCAATAAAAAATACAGTAATCTAATGCTTTGAACTATAAAAATATGTTTCAGAATTAATAACAAAGCTTTATCAGTGATGGATGCTGAAAAAAATAAATCTTTATTTTGAAATTAAAGTAATCTTTTTGGCTAATAATTTATGCATAATATAGCATATATAGGATCAATATAAAATAAATAGTTGATTAAATAGATGAGTCCTCTACTGACTTTACTGTACAAACTGATGTTACTCTAAAAGCTGCGGCTCCCAAAGTTTTTATTTTCTTTAATATTCATGTGGGACAGCTGGACGAGCGGATGAACGGATAATTTAATAAATTATGTTTTTTTCTGCACCTTAATATGTTTGCTGTTGCTTTCCTCTCTTGGGGCAGCAGGTCTGGGTCTCGTAGCACCTCTTCCAAAAGGCCGATCACCCCCATCTTTAGCTCCCCGTTCATTTCAAAGTCCTGATGGATGAACACATTCATGAACACTTACAGGCAGCAGAGGCAGAGGCTTGTTAATGTCCACACAAGACACAAAGACGTTTACTTCTCATACGAGTAACAGTATTCTCATTTTAAAATATCTTTTAAATAATTGCTTTTAAAAAAATGCACATTATTTTGAGTTTAAACTCTCAAACTTTGCTCTCATCGTGTCTACAGCTGCAGTGCACATGAGAAGGACGCCCCCTTGAGGACAATAACATGAGATGGTCCATTCTCACTTCACTATACATCTCTATAGTATGACAGAGAATTCTTGAGAAAAATTAAAAAAAACAAAAAAAAAACCTTAAGGGCCTGTAGAACATGTCCATTAATTACAAAAAGTAAATGAGGTTTAATAATTTGCAGTATATTGGTGCGGTTTTTTGGTGTTGATTGTCAGCCGTAATGAGGCCACTGTTCACTGTTTCTGGGAGTGTGAGCCCCATGATCACATTAAATGGATTTTCCATCATGTTCCTGTCTATGATTTAGTTTATTTACCGCTTGAACGCCAGAAAAACCTGTCAGTATGTCTTATTATGTGCTTCTGTGTCATACTTTTTTTTTTTTTAACTGCGTCTAACATTTTGTATCACTATTTTTATGTTTCTTTTTTTTCTTTTTGTTGAAAAAAATTAAATTCAAATGGA
>KV751320.1:10107758-10131878 GCA_001698575.1 Mola mola | reverse complement strand
TATTAATGAATATAATGATTTTTTAAAATTATTAATTAGTTTATTAAAGAAAAAGTGCGCATTAATACATGAATATTGTTTTAATGTCAATGTCTACAGGTTGAGATTAAGTTTTAAGATTTTTTTGTAGGAAGTTTTTTAATAAAACTACCGAACAGCTGTTCATATCAGCCTTCTCACATGGACCCCGAACTGTGTTTATGAACAAGACAAAATACTAAATGTTCACTTTTCAGGCTTCAGCATTCAGGTACAAAAATAGCATCTTACGCAATCTTAAATGAAAAGGATAGTCCCCTTAGTGGCCCTGGGGTGGATACTGACCTTTCTGCTTCCTGGGTCGGAGAAAAGACATGCAGTGCGAAGAGCACCTCCATCGGGGAAAAGAGTGACGGGAGAGGAGGTATACAGGCGGTAACAATAAAAAGAGACACCACAACAGACTCCCTGGTGGGCTTTGAGGATCTTGTCCTGATCAGAGTCAGGTCATCTGTAAGCTTTCAGGGCAAGTGGAAGCATGTAAACACTTGTTGAGGAAGATTTAGGGCACAGGGTCATTTTTGGCTAAAAAGACAGAAATGGGCCCTGTTAACCACCAGGGTGCCTCAAGGAAGCACAACTCTAATAAAAAAAAAATTCAGATTAAATTATAATGGCATTTATATTTGTTTTTATTGTTTACAGTTTTACTTTAATATATAGTTGATCTGTTGGTTTTACTAAACATGTTATCGTGATTTATTGTTTTTGTACTAGTAGGCAATAATCTTGTAATTTACTTTATCCCGTTTAGTTATTTTATATAAACTTTTTCTTTACATACTGATTTTTGTATAGTATAAGTTCACAGTTTTGCTATTATAAGGTTAAAGTGTGGCTTGTCATTTCCACTCGGCTATTTTAAAATCACTGGAAAGTCTTTAAGGTGCAGCTGCACGGTTGCTAGCGGCTGATGTTGGTGGTTCCCCACAAAAACGCTCAGAAACAGCCATGTTGGGACAAAGTTTCCGATTTTGACAGGCTGTGGACTCACCTGGGAGTGTTTAGAAACCCAGTGTCGAAGCACATTGAGAACTCTGTTGGTAGCAGCTCTCCGAATGATGAATTCTTTGTCACAAACTTTCTCAGAATTACTGAAACCTGAGGAAATTTAAAAAAAAAAAGAATTAGGCAAACCATTGCAACACTCATTACCCTTTGGTATTTGACCCTCACGGCTTGCTTTGCCTACCCTGAGAGCTGCTATGTCCCGCAGCAGCAGTGGCGATGGCAAACGCTGAAGCGGGCGACATTGTACAGCGAGAGTTCTCCCCTGGTGAGGCTGCGAGGAACCAGAGACATTAAAAAACAGCATGAAACACGATGTGGAGGAGCAACACATGGCTGCTCGGTGTGCACAGACGGTCACTCTGTATAATGTCGTGGATCGGTGTGTGTTTGTACCCCCAGTCTGTCTGTAGCGCAGATGTCTCGGTGTAGAAGGCGAGCGGCAGGGAGACACGTCGCCCGGCTCGCTGCTGGCTGGTGATTCAGGGATGAACTTGTCTAGAGACACTGACTCCAGGACAACTGTCACAGGAAAAAGAGCACACCTAATCTGTAACATGATGGACATTTTTTATTCTTATCCTTTTACAATTTCTGTTTGCTTCTAAAAGCCAGACTTGCCAAGTGATGAAGGAAGTATTCAGATCCTTTACTTGAGTAAAAGTACTAATACTACACTGCATCAATACTACCAATATTAACTAAAGTTGTACAATATAAGTCTTATTTATGTAGAATCGGGAAAATGACTTTAAAGTATTACAGCTGATAGTGTACAAAGTACAAAAATATCCCTGAAATTAGTAATATAACTGAGCAGAGTGTGTACAGTTGTACCGACTAAATAAGAGAGTTCAAAATGACTTTTCATTAGTCTTACTGTCAGAGGAATTAATGAATTGTCTCTTTATACATCCAGCAGAGCAACATTAGCACTGATATGGAGTCATGATTCTGGACTTTTGTTGTGTTTTGATTCTTGTTTTATTTGAAATACTCATCTCTTTTTTTGTTTAGTCTAACATTCCCCCTTTTTTACAGTTTGTCTTGGTACCTTGTGAGCCTGTGGTTTGAGTGTGTATTCCTGATCTTTTTTTTTTAGGCTGTTGCTTGTTTTCGTGCACACAGATTTCACTATATATTGCAAAATCTACAGGCCAAGTCCGATTTGTTTTACTGCTGCCTCACCAACAAGACCACCTTTTTCACAACCCTTTTGTGTTTAAAAACATGACTGAACAGCTTCAGCTCCGCATCGAGCGCCTGCATCACGGTCAAATTCCTCGTGTTGCACAAGATTCTCACTCTCTTTCAGCTCCACTTCAGGCTCTGCTAACCTTCAGGGGGGAACGCCTGCAGCTTTGGCTGAAAAATGTTCACCGGCAGCAGGTTGCTCGCCGTGTCTGTCTGCCGCTTGTTGCAGAGTAGGAAGTGAACCGAAAACAGTAAAAAGAGGCTAAAATGCTCCCACCGGTTACAAAACGTGAGCGCGCCACACTGCCTTTTTGTTGTAGAAAAGAAGAGCAGCACATTACGGCAGCGCTTTTGCTTCTTTAGATTGCTGACAGAAAATCGAATCACTCTCACCTGTCTTTTTTTGTCAGATTTTGTTGTGAAGTATCTGGCAGATGTGTGAATTCTCTTCGCATACATGTACGTAAGGACTGTGAGTGTACGTAAAAAACAGAAATACAACGTAGATATGAAGGCAGCAGCTGCTCTTGCGCTGATTTTAATTCGACTTTATTTATGCATACGGTGTAAGATGAGTGGGTCTTTGAAAGAGTCACTTTGCCCGGTGCGTTGAGGTACAGGCCTATGAAAGCATACAATGTCTCTCTAAAACAACATGGCAAACAAATCATGTCTATTTTGTTTCAAATGTGTCCCTAAAACTCTCCATTTTTTAATCAAAGTAACCAACAGTCTAACCTTTCATGCCAGACAGCGCTGAGCTGATGTGTATCATTATTAAAGAGCTCTCCATGTCACACAGGTAATATGCCGTTTTCCCCGTAGGCGTCACTCCGGCCGCCGCGGAAGAGCTCGCTTTATGTCTTCATTTTATTCCTAAAATTTGTTGTCGGAGATTTTCTGACCTGATGCTTCCGCCGCTGTTTTTATAGTGAACAAGCTGTCAACTGTAGCCAGATGGTGAACTAAGAGCACGATCGTTCCGTGACCCATTTATGTGTCATTTCCCTCGTCTGTTTGGGTTGGCAGGCCACTATCAGCAATGTGTCAGGTCGAGGATAATATTATTGATAAATAAATCACATTCACGCCGGCAGAATGCGAACTTACTTTACAGACAGCGTGAAAGTAAAAAGGCTACGTAAGCTCTGCCGTTACCTGTTTTTAAACCACTATTTCATAACCAAAACGCTACGTGTGAGTGGAGGGCGAGGCGTGTGCCCACACATGAGCTGATGTTCACGTGGGACTGACAGAGTGTGAATCATAAGCTTCTGTGTTCCAGCTACGTACCCCTGCGGATGCTGCGCCTCAGCTTTCCGCAGAAGGCGTCGAGGCGAGGCAGCTCTCCACTGACATCCTCCCCTGCAGCTGGGCTCAGCTCTGGGGAGCTGGGGCCGCGGCTGAGGTCCAGCGGGGCCTTGGTGCAGACGGGGGGCGGCGAAGATCCCCCAGAGGCCTGTGGGAGGCTGGGAGAGCGTGTGGGAGGAGGGGAGGAAAGGCAAAAGGGAGGCCTGGTTGAGCTGGGAGGAGGGGAGGAGATGGAGGGACCGTGGCTTGAGGTGGGGGAGTTGGCTGCAGAGGAGGAAGGAGTAAGAGACACGTCCAAGGCTCCCAGTTTCCCACTGATCGGGGAACTGAGGGAGAGCTTGCGGCAGTGGACAGGGGAGGACGTGCGAGAGGGGAGGGAGAGGGGAGGGGGGGAGGAGAACTTGCGGCAAAGCCTCGGCGATTTGTTGTTCAAAGGGTCGGTTCCCCACGAGCCCTGGTTGGTGGCGAAGAAGAGCTCCAGGGACCTGAAAGAGACGGGCTGAGATTCGATCTGTGGCTCAGTTTCGGACAAACGTCGGCACAAGTGAGTCGCCAGTCAGCTGAGGTTATTTACTTGGACTGGTCGAGTGCAAGCTGTGTGATCTTCAGACTGTAGTCAGGACAGAGGGACATGATGGACAGACGATCACATGAGTGCTGCTCTATCCTGGGACAGTGACAGGCGAGGAGGAAGCAGTTTGCAGGGCGACAGATGAAGACATGGCGTGAAAAATGAAAACAGAACATGAGCGATGGATAAGGAGTGAACGTAGGCGGCCACGCACCAGTCTGTTAGGTGAGAGGAGAGGGGAGGACACGTGAACGGATGAATACATGTAAACATTTTGAAGTACCTGACAGGTATGGAGGTAAATGGCTTCTTGTATATGTCCGCCAGCTTGTCGATGACCACGGCGGCCGTGGTGAAGATCCTGTACGTGTGGAGGAAGGTGTTGAGGAAGTCTATGGAGAGGAACCGCAGGTCCGTCAGCCGCTCCAACAGGCGCTCCACGCTGGCATATCGGATCTGTGGCACCTTGCAGGAGTTGAGCGTCTTGCTGAAGCAAATGTCGACATCGTCTTTGTGCAGTCGGGCATCGGACCTTCAGAAAACAAAATACCATATTATGTCAACGTGTTCAGCTAAGGAATTAGACTTAAGATGTACAATTTTTTTCTTTTCTTCCCTCAGCCTGAATTTCAATACTTAAATCCTGACTTCCTGTCTGTGGCTCTCACCACATAGCCTGCTGGTCCCGAAGGCGACCATAAATACGTTTTATTTTCCAAAATAGGGTCTGCAATCTCTTAAAATGGATGCCAGAAGCCAGAGATAAACTGTATTTTTGTTGGTGTCTATTTTCGGCAGTGGATGAATCCACATCGAGTGCTCCTGTAAGCGTTTGTGCCGGTAGGATGGTCAAGGTCTAAAAAAGGCTGCAACCATGGCACAGAGACTTTCATTCCCGAGCAATATACCGGTTGGCAGGTATATTCACATGGTTTTAGTCTTTTGTTAGTAATAAGAACATTAAATTATTTGGATGAATCTCACTAGGGGAGAAGCCACATTTCCACCACAGAAACTTAGCCTGAAGACTAGGAACCTCTGGGGGAAGTCAGTGTCTCACCACAGGAACCAGGTTCATAACTGGTCTTTGGGGATATTATTTTAACCACCAAAAGTCAGCGTTTCAAAACCGACGCAGACCCCGAATGAGCCACAAATCTAGTAAAGTTGTGGTCGTGTTCTCTCTATACAGTCACACAATACAGCCTCTGTAGAAGTTTACAGAAAAAATAGGCATATCGTGACAAAAATAGCTACACTGTAAAAACAAACAAATGTTTTAACCTAAAAATAATTTTGTACAGGCTGTACTGAATGTCGAGGTCTTTTTTTTGACTCAACCTTCTTTTCAAGTTCAGTGAACTTCAAACTAAATAACGTTTTAAAGCTGAAACAACTAGTTTGTTTTTTTAGTGTTGAAACTCTATTTTAAATGATTATTTTAGTACATGGCAGTGACATCAATATATGCACTTTCTCTGAAAATGAATGAATGTATTAAATCCATTATGATTTTGTTAGAATGGAAAAACACGCCAAGCAATATTCAGCTAAAATACACTTGTCACTATAATATGTGTTAAAGTACTGAATGTATATTAGTTGAGAGCTTATAGAATTTTGATTTTGCACACATTCCTCAGACCCCCCTCATGTCTTACTTGATCATGTGCGGCACAGAAACTTTAGAGTTCTCTTCAAACACGCTGGTCATCAGGCCGTTACAGCGGATATTATCGATGCACTGAAAGAAAAAGCAGAAACGTACACATTATTCAGATCAGTACGTATCAGCGCACCGAACCTGTGACCTCTGAACCGTCACGTTCACCTGGCTGATATCGCTGGTCCACGCTGCCTTTTCTTGGCGAGACGGAGCCAAGAGGACAACAGAGAAGGGCTGACCGTCAGGAGGCTCCACCACTATTTTGAACTCCAGATGGTTGAAGCCTTGGCCTGCTGCGTTGTCTGCGAGGGGGAGCACACGGTTCACCACTCAGTTAAACAGCAAAAGAAACACAGCGAAGACACCGGAGTTTTAATACGAGTTCACATAAAGACACTCACAGTCCTCGTCGCTGGCGTCCAGCTCTTCAATGAGAGTACACTCAATCAGAGACAGCGTTCCTCCTTGCTGTTGGTCAGATGTAACACAGGAATCTCACAGCACTTATTGAGATTTGCCCTACATTAGCAATCACTAAGTAATCAACATACAGTACAGTATGTAAATCTAGTATAAACTTTAAAAAAAATATCCTTTTCCTTTATTGTGGTACTAAATGAGTTGAGATGAGATGAGATAAACTTTATTAATCCTTTTGGGAGGTTCCCTCCAGGAACTTAAATGCTCCAGTTTCTCTATAAGCCATCTTTGCTACTGACATCATACACCTCATTACAGCTTAAAATGACTTTGTTTGCAATTCTTTGCTTACATAAAGAGAAATATTTATGTAAAATGTGTCTTTGCCATCCGAGTAAGTTATTTTATCAGTCACCTAATTTAACTACTTCCGTGTCTTAAAAATAACAAACCTGCCTGGGAAATGTATTGTGGAAAAATACGTGCTTCATCCTGCTCCTCTTCGAATGTAAAAAGTTTATTTTTGGTAAGGTTTTCTTTTCATCGTTTAATTTTTAATTAGTTTTTTCTTTCTTTTCTTCATCTTGTATGTTTACTTTCTTTTTAACAATGTTTGAACTAAAACCTTAATTATTCACCAAGTACAGAGAACTGCCAAAATCAATAATAAAGGAATAAATTCATGGCTCAATAAATCCATTAGTATGCCATTAATGGTGCAAATATAATATTAAAAATAAATGAAGTCATGAATTAAATTAGAAAATGTGACATAATTTGATATTTTGCTTATGAGGCATCTGTAATCCAACTTATCTCACAGGAAATTTTGGCCTGAACTAACAAGTTGTGTTGTATCAATAAATGATAGATGAAGAGTAAAAGGGACCTGTGCTGACTTACACAATGTACGTAAACAACCAGGGTATGAACTCTGCTGTATTTGGATAAAACATCTGTGGATTTGTGCGGCTGACCTTGAGCAAGTGGAGCTTCCCTCCAGATGTTCGGGTACAGATGAGGAAATGTTTGGTAAACAGAAAGCACTGCCGCTCGCCTTCCTTCCTCAGCGAGAGGGAACCGAGGCGGACCTTACTGAGCATGCCTCGCTCACTACTGGACGGCAGCTGGATGAGAGAGCCTGGCCACGGAGTCACGGAGAGGAGGTGAGCGAAACGTGACGAGTCAGAGAGGCAGGTGATGCGGAGGAGGCTCACCTTGTCGGACGAAGGTCTGACTCGTGTCTAACAGGATGTCACAGCCCTCCACGATCATCCTCTCTATGGCCAGATTCTTCCTGATGTTCTCGGTGTCACTCACTTCATCGTGCATCATCCTGACAACGCAACCGGCCATCGTCAGCATTGACACTGTCACCATCGCTCACTGCGCACACAGTATGTGAAACGTGTGCACACACTCACTTGGAAAGCTCCTCCAGTTTGGACTTGGCAAATTCCAGACTCTTGCGTTCCACATGCTCATGAGGTGTGTGTGCCAGCAGCTCGTGAAGAGTGATGATATATCGTGGAATCTGGAATACCAAAAACACAGTGTGACACTGGAGGCACAGCTTTGCCTGAACACATTTAGCCAAAGCTGCTTCTCGAACAATGTGACAAGCACTTTATTGACAGTAATTTACTAGCAGTCCACAAGTACAGTGGTTTCCACCTGTTGTCTTTGGTGATTTAATATTTGTAGACCGTCCTGCTCACTGGACCTTTAAGTGTTGCCAAAACGCGTTGTGTGGAAGTGTGACTAGTACCTGGAACATGGGATACGTGAGGAACGTCTCCAGCATACGTCCCTCACACGCGGCGTTGGACTCGTACTGTTTGAGCAGCTTGTCAAAGTCTCTGTTCTGTTTACAGTTTGCTAGAACCTGCAGACTGTACTGGTGGTTACGCACAAACTCCTGATAAATGTTCAACATGGGCAGCAGGATGTCAAACAGGTCAGCTGAGAGGAGAAGAAACAAAATATATATAGATACATACTAGTTGTGAGATGAAAGAAGAGCAAGTGAAACTGTTAGGCACACTTTTTGGGTGTGTTCAAGGACACTGATAAAATCTGACAATTGGCTTGTGTCGTCAGTCCACTTTGGCCTAAACTTGATGAATAGTGAAGACGTTTTATGCAGACATTCATTCATTTTTTCCAAGATGGATGCTGCTGAATTTGGTGACTCCTGAGCGGAAGCCCCATCACCAGGACCACTGTTAGGTTTATTACGTGTGAAATGGTGTTCACAATGTAAAAGGATTTCAAACACTAAATATGCTTTATTATTTTTTAGTCATGATGCAGTGATGCTAACTTTTATCCTGCGGGCAGTGTTTGCCAACTTTCCTGTAATTTCAAACCCTTTTTCCTATTCTTTCCCTTTTACCTAGTGTCCCTGCCAATTTGCAAACCCTGTTCCCACTTTCCCATCAGCTCTATATTGTACATACTGGCCCATTCCTGTTGCGCGCTGAATTTGCATTAGCTTTCCAGTCATCTGCTCTGCCTGTTGTTGGACAGCAAGTAAAACTAAGGTTTTAAATCCTACAATGTGCATTTAGATTCAAACCTGTGTCTCATTGTATAAACCCTTAAAGGTTGTAATTACCTAAAATCAGCTGTGCAACACTCACCCAGAACTAGCGTTGGCCAGTTTGCGATCCGGGCTTTAAGACCTTGATGGAAGATCTCATGCAGAAACATGATAGTCTCACTGGGGACAGAGAACCGATTTTTCAAATCAATCTGGACGTGATTTCCATTTAACTAAATCATGTGCAAAATTGAAGTCCTATGACTGCACCTGTTGAGGAAAATACTGCTGACATCATCGTGGCTGATGGGAGGCTTCTTGGAGCTGGCGGCCATGCGGAGCGGCCTGAGGAAGCAGTTCACCAGGATGGAGAGTTGGTGGACGTATTCCGTCTCCGCCTCCACCATGTTGAACACAATCTGGTTCCTTTTTCTCATGCTCTCTGCGTGAGGGGAACTGATGTAGTCCTGGACGATGATCTTCCACTTCCTCCTGCACAGCCAGCCACGCATGAAGCTCTGCACCTGCACAGCCATGGCACACAAGGTGTTTCTCTTTGTCCATCTCCGTTTGGTTTTCCTTGACTATATGATGTCAACGATTTACCTTCTTGATTTTTTTAATATCTGGGTCCTCCTCCTCCTGGTTGCTCTGGTTAGGCTGCATTCTCTCCTTGGTTTTATTCAACACCACAATCTGGCACAACAAGAATCTCCATATGAATGTGCTGACACAAAGATTAAAATATTCATGAAACCACTTTGTAAGCTTAAAACAACACATATCGCATTACATGAGAAGTAGTGGTCTTGGAGTCACTGCAGCACTGCTGTGCTTTAATAATAAGAGTCACATGCGCTAAACTCCTGTGTTTTCCCATCCTACCAGATGCATTTGTGTACATTTATCTCCATGTGCTGTGCACAGGCGTGTGTGACAGTGTGTGGCTTTATGTATGCATGCGCACACAGATGTGGAAGCACTCGCGCATACCTCAGCTTTGAGCCTCTCGATCTCAGTGTTCTGGTCTTCCAGCTGAGTGTGAAGCTGATTGGCTGCGACCTTCTCAGTCTCCATGATCTGGACCAGGTGGATGTACTTCTGCATCAGGATCTCACGCTCGATGATGATGTCAGAGTAACTGAGGGGAGCATGGGGAAAAAAATGGCAAGTCAGGTGGGTGAGGTACATAATAACTAAAAAATGCTTTATCGGACAATGTTAATTACACACTGGAGCTCAATAAGGAACAGCGTGACATTAGGTGTTGGCAGAATTACACGTGGTCATTAAGCATAAACAAAGGCAGCTTCATATGCATCACATTTTATACTGAATGTTGAGATGAAAGCAGGAAAAGCGGCAACAGAGAGCAAGACAGGAGAGAAATAGAGGTCGAGTGGCGAGATCAAGTTTGTGATGTAACCAGTTTAGCAATACAGCACCAGTGTGACCTAAATGTGAACTGCTGCGAGCAAAAAACTTCCATACACACACACAACACACACACAAACACACACACAACTCAGATGCTAAACAAATATGGAAAAAACACCTGGTAGTCGTGTCTTTGTTTGCATCAGCACAAAAAGGAAATCAGAAAGTACAAAAAACTATTTGAGTTGGCAGCAAGTTACTGAACACCTGAATTCATGAAAATGACTTTATGTTGAACATACAGGACACTTAATTGCATTTTTGGGAAACTACTTTTGATACTGAAATTGACAATTTGCGTTATCAGGCTGTGATATTTGATCCTAACCGATAATCACTGATCTAGTAGTTTATATCAGTGACATAAATAATGATAGGAGGAGGTGCGCCATTGCCTCCCGCTGCACAAAAATGAAGGCAAAATATCCAGGGTATAAACACTCCCGTTTTTTACTGCAAGTGTTTGGAGTCTGTGCAGGAGCGACAGGGCAGCGGAGCCACGGTATCGAATTCCAGCCTCGTCCAACTGCAAACAGAGCTCACTGTCAATCGTGACTTTTCACCCTGTTATTATAGCATCAAATAACTACCTAAAACCAGTAACTTATTATGTTAACTTGATACATAATGTCATCTAATATCGAATACAGGCCCCTTAATTGCATTGACATTATATCACGTCAGACTTCGTGATATCGAAAATGATCAGATTATTGTTCAAGCAATAGATGTAATATCGTATCGTAATACAACTAGTGGTTTACCCACTAAGAGCAACATATTACTGTTGAAGCTGCTGCAGGTGAGTTTGAATTATTTTATAGGCAGCTTAGTCCAGTGATTAACAGCTTAGAGGTTGGAACTGTCCAGACTGTCACCAGAAAACAGATGACTGAAAAAGAACGAAGATTAAAACAAATCTGACACACTAATTAATATTGGTTTATAATATTGGCTGGCTTGATGAGAGTCTCTTGTTACCTGGCTTGCTGGATGTACTCGACCCACTCATTGCAGTCTGACTCTTCCTCTGTCCGAAGTTCCAAAGGTTTCTGTCCTACGTGACCAAAAAGGACCAGGAAGTAGTGCTGCATCAGAGGAAACACACACAACATGGAATTTTATTTTACAAAGAAAATTAAAAACATAAATTAAGATGTAATATTACATACATGCTTGACTATTCCAAGAGAAATTACAATAGCAGACAATAAAACTATAACCCCGGATATCCTATGAGAGGCAAAGTTTTTGTAACTGATTAGTATTCCAGAATTAATACCATATTATTACATGCTATTATACACCCTACAAAGTTAAATCAAATGGTCATACATTTGATCACATCTGATGTACACATTGGGCTTAGTCTGATTTATCAGAGGGAACTTTATCCATTATTACGTACTCTTTCAGAAAATGACTTTCAGGATTCTCCACTATCTGTCATCATGTCAAATTCCCTCATTCTATCAAATTGTCATTTAACATCAGAAGCTTGAAGCGGAAATGGGCAACCTCTGTCACAGGAAGCCAGATCACATCCTGCTTTCCATGACAACAGTTTGAAATTATTCATTCGGTCTATAATAGAAACATGAAAGTGTGGTGCAGGGCTGCCTGTCTGACAGGATCAATGGCCAACCTTCATTTTCCCAAGAGAATGTGTGTCTGGCAGCAGGCAAAATCGCATGATAACCTGCCTCTGCACGACATGGAAGCTCCTCTCAGGCATCATTGCAACCTAGATGAGTAGGCATGTGGCTCAATGCAGGAGCAGGCTCCAGAAGGGGTTGGTAATGACACCAGAGGAGCCAAACATCAGTCGACAGGGCAGTCGCTACAGACTATAAGACCAGGAAGTCCAACCTGTGCACTCCCTGGATTGACTAAAAGAAAGCCTGCAACTCAATTTCACACATCCTGGATCCTGGAGTGCTTGGAGCTATATAAGATCAACAGGATAGTAAGAGCCTTCGTCAAGAAATCAATGGGGCTGTGGAAGACTACTCTGGAAGCCAATTCAAGGCGAACTGCCCAAGTTAGCATCAAGTGCGGCATATACCAAGGAGATGCCCTAACCCCCCTGCTGTTCCGCATAAGCCTGAACCTCCTCAGCCAGATCATCACAAAGAGTGGCCTCAGATACCGGTTCAGAAATGGAACAACGATCAACCAATTCCTCTACATGGATGACATCAAGCTGTATGCGAAGAGTGAGGGAGACATCAACCCACTGATCCACATCACCAGGATCTACAGCAATGAAATCAACATGTCATTTGGGCTAGACAAATGTAGCCGAATGATATCAAAGTGAGGAAAGATTATCACAACTGCAGGGGTTGAATTACCAGAAGGCAACATAGCCGATGTTCAGGACAGCTACAAATACTTTGGGATCCCCCAGGCAAATGGAAATCATGAAGAGGCCGCAAGGAAGTCAGCCGCAGCCAAATACTCACGTACAGTAAGGCAGGTCCTGAGAAGTCAGCTGAATGGTCAGAACAAGATCTGAGCCATCAACCATCATTCGATACACTGCTGGCATAATAACCTGGTCAAAAGAGGAGATAGAAGCCACATATACCAAAACAAGGAAGCTCCTCACCATGCATGGTGGTTTCACCCCAAGTCCAGCACCCTGAGGCTGTACACTAAGCAGAGGTAGGCCAAGGATAAGTGAGTGTCATAGCCACTATCCAAGATGAAACAACCAAGATCCAGGAATACATCAGGAAGATGGCCCCCAATGATGACCTGCTAAGTGAATGCCTCACGCAGCAGAAACCCAGTGAGGAGAAGGAAGAAGAGAGACCATCATGGAGGGACAAGCCCCTGCACGGGATGTACCATCAACGGGATAGACGAAGTGGCTGATATCGACAAAACCTACCAGTGCCTGGAGAAGGCTGGTCACAGGGACAGCACAAGAACAGGCCTTGAACAAAACATCTATAGAGGCCGGGGTCTACCACACCAGACAGGGCCCAAGGTGCAGACTGTGCAAAGATGCCCCGAGACAGTGCAGAACATAAATGCAGCGTGCAAGATGCAGCCAGGTACAAAATACTTGGAGCGTCACAACCAAGTGGCCAGCTTGGTATACAGAAACATCTGTGCCGAATATGGGCTGGAGGTTCCGGGATCACAGTGGATAACACCACCTAAGGTGACAGAGAACAACTGAGCTAAGATCCGGTGGGACTTCCAGAGCCACACCGATAAGATAGTGGTGGCTAACCAACCGGATATCGTGGTGGTCGACAAGCAGGATAAGAAGGCGGTAGTAGTAGATGTCTCAATCCCAAGTGATAGCAACATCAGGAAGAAGGAACACGAGAAGCTCGAGAAATACCAAAGGCTGAAAGAGGAGCTGGAAAGGATGTGTGGAGTAAAGGCATCAGTGGTCGCAGTGGTGATAGGAGCACTCGGGGCTGTAACCCCCAAGCTGGGAGAGTGGCTCCAACAAATCCCAGGAATAACATCTGAGATCTCTGTCCAGAAGATCTTAATCCTAGGAACAGCTAAAATCCTGCGCAGGACCATCAGGCTCCCAGGCCAGTAGGGATTTTTTTTTTTAAATATATATATAAAGAAAGAGAAAGTGTTCGATATAAATTTATGACATCAATCACGATCATCCCTAACGGTTAACTTCCTGTGGACTGCTACTGTCCAGGAGGTATTTCAATAATAGCACTCTATGAAAGGGTCATGTCCTCTATGAGTGCCATGACGCCTCTGGGTTATAAACCTAAAAGTCCACCCTGTCTTCATAGTACCATGTCCTGACACTCGGTCAAAACACATTAACAGCGATGAGCCATCTGTCACGGCATGTTAGACCACCTCCAGCATTGCCACAGTGGTATCAATGATCTAATGAAGTGATTTACATGAGTAGCTCTGACAAGTCTTTGGTTCAAATGATTGTGTTAAGAAATGGCACCACATTCCTAACAAATGTAAAGTTATCACAGAACACTCAAATCTATTTAAACCTAATTTAAGACTCTTTTTCATTCAATATTTTGAAATTAAAGAGCAAGTTTAAGTTATAAATATAGACACAGCAAACAGCAGGAAGTTTAAGTGGAGCAGGGGGATAAAAACGGAAGGAAAATTAAGGTAAACTACTTAGAAAATTCATTTCATGTTTTAAAGGACAAAAAAACAAATGATAAATGTCTGTTGCTGCAATATTCAGGCTCAACAGGGATTCTACCCATTTTAATCACACATCCATGTTTTACAGTATATCTCTCTATTCTGTTCAGGGCCACATTGTGTTCATGCTAGACATAATTTAATAAAGTAAATTATGTATATGCATACGTAAAACTTCTTAACATGCTGGCCGAATGTATAGAACGGATATATATTACAGCATTTTCTATTTTATTTACGAGTTTGAAAAGTTATCTAATTAAAATGATCTAAACTAGCTTTTCATAAAATATCCATATGACGTCAGCCCATCAATAACCAGGTCACACTTGAGGAGCGGGCCAGGTTCAGTTTAGTAACAACATGGACACTGCCAAACACACTGAAAATATGGTTCCGGACACAACTGTCATTAAGAGCAGGAGTGTTGTTTTGATTTATAGAGGTAAGAAGTAGGAAATACACTTAGCTAGGGCTGCATCTATTCATTATTTTGCAGCGTTTTGTATTATGTGAAGGATTATCTTTTTGATTAGCTGATTTGTCTAACATAATTTTTTTCAAATATTATGATTATTATCTTGAAAAAAAGAAACATACAGCAGATTCTAATAATAATGATAATAGTGTCATAATTTACGTGTCACTGCTTTTTATGACATTAACAACAGTAAAACCTTAAGTGTCAGATGCCTTCGTCTTCATCCACTTATCCAGCTTACCCAGCAGTCTTAGCAAGGAAACCCAGACACTCTTCTCCCCGGCTACTTTCACCAAATCCTCTGAAAAGATACTGAGGCGTTCCCAAGCCAGCCGAAAGATGCATCTCTCTAGCGTGTCTGGGTCTGCCAAATTGGAATGGTGGGATCCACAAAACAGACATAGACTGGTTAGACAAACTTTAATTCCCCTCCCATCACCCTCGCAAGGATGTAGAGCTGGTCGAGTGTTCCACAGCCAGAACGAAAAAACACATCTAGTTGGAACACACCCTCTGGTCCTCCTTTTTGGAAAGGGGAACAACTACCCAAATCCACCACTCCGCAGGCACTGTCCCTGATGTAGAACAACAGAGTGGCGGTGCCTTCCAGCACTGATTCCAATGACTCCAAAGAGGGTGAATACTCTGAACTGCCTGGTCTATAAGCACAAACAACACTCACTACAATACAATCAATGATCTGAAGGCGTGAGGAAGCGACCCTCTTGTACAAGGGGGTAAACTCCAACACACCAGGAACCAGGAACTGAGTAAGCACACGCCTGCCCCCACCCTCTCACCTGGAACAACTCCAGTAAAGAGGAGTCCAGCCCCCCTCAAAAGTGTTGGTTCCAGAACCCAAGCTGTGCATTGAGGTGAGCACAACTGTATGTGGCGCTCAGTTTTGAAAGAATTACAGTGACATACATGATTTAAGTTGCTGTAGAGTCAGGATTTTACTCAGAATTTGAGTTAAAACTGATCATGACATGAATCTATTTTATCATTGGAGTAATTTAAAGCCATAATCACTGATAAATAGGGATCTATCAATGTACTGCAAGGTTGTCAAAATTGACACAGTTATTGTATCTGAATTGTTGTATACGTTTCATCCAGCTGGTTTGAGATATTAAATGAGTTGTGATACACATTCTAGCAGGTGACTATATAAATATTCTGTATAACTACAGTATAAATTGAATCAATTAGTTTCTCTCTTATGTTTGGTAAAGTTGCTTATGTTGGGCTTTTTTTCAAAGACTTGGTTGCTTGTTTTGCTTGCGAGATCCTGCAACACTGGGCATAAAGTGGAATATTGAAGCTGCACGAATTAACTATAGTATGACATTTTCACTTTTTATTTTTGTATATAGAGCACACAGAAATATATGTACATATATAAATACATACTATATACATACTGATTCAACATTAGCTATGTTTTAGCATTTTTCTGTAATGCAGAAAATCGTATTCTAAAATCAGAAAATACATGTTGCTTTAGGGCCACCAAAGGGAGAAAGTATGCCTGTATAGTAATGATGTAACCATAAGCGGGTGACAGACACTTGCTAGCGTGTGCCGGCATTGGACCAGAGCGGCTTAAGGGCTTGTTTGTGAGCGTGTATGTGTGTGTTTGTGTGTTGGGGGGAGGTTTATGTAACCAACAAGGCTTGTACAGCTCCTCGTATTTCTAATCCCAGCCACAAACCTGCTTTAAGCTAGAGGATAACAATGAGAGACAGATGGACGGGGGGAGAGAAAGACAGAGAAAGAGATGGGGGGAGTGATAGAGACAGACAGAGGGAGCTTTCAGCTTTCTTTGTTACCCCACACTCAGCATGGCTACTTCCAGTAACAAATATTAGCTCATCTGTCTGACCTGCACAGACCCAAACATGAGAGCTGGTTCAAACTCTGCATCAAAAACAAAACAGGACAATGTAGGGTTTTTTATATATATATGTGTGTTTGTATCATTTGCGTCATCCCTCTTTCAGGACAGAGACCCAATTAATGTCCAGGGATTGAGTCAACTCAGGCAACACAGGCCCTCTCAGCTGTACATCTGTTTTGTTTTTGTTTTTTTACAAAGTTGTCATTCGATGGTGTTTTTTCCACCAACATCATTTAATGAACATTTATGCTTTAAATGCTATAATGCTAAAAATGTAATCTATAAAACAAATTAACAAAATTTTTGCATTGCTAAAGGCACAATGAAAAGAGATGTAGTGAATAAATCATTAATTAGAACTTTGATGTAACTTTAATGCCCACTGAAATGAGCAAACATATCAGCAGATGAAAAAAAAAAAACACACAAAAAAAAAAAAAAGCAAACTCAGATCGGTGTGATGAGATGAAGAGATGAAGAGATGCAATGTTTCATAAACTACAGCACATGAAACAGGCATAAAGCTCATATTTTCATATTACTATTTTGTTTTAAACCATTTATTTTTTTGATTTGAGCATCATCATACACTTGTGCCCTCTTGTCCTGTAGGTTAATCGTACTTATTTTAAAAATTAGCCACCATAATATGCTAGTACTTTTATTAACACCAGTAGTGGATGAAAAGGTGCATTAGCTTTACGGATTCTCTGCTTTAATGTCAAATGTCAAATTACCCAGGTTATTCTGCAACTCATTTTGTTGGATTGGATGACAATGTTGATCACTCTGTTCACCAAATTGCTTCTTATTTTGGAGCAGCCAAAGCTTAACCAGTGGTTACTTGCTGTCAGTCCTTATCCTTTCATCATTTCATGCTATATTACTTCAATTGGGAGTTTTTTAAGATTTAAGGTTTGCGTAAGTACTTGATTTTTGCTTGTGATGACCCACAAACACAAGACATTCATTTAAACTCAAAAAAGTGTTGGTTCAAGCACACTCCATAAATAAAGGGTGAATGAATGAATGAATGATCCCTGTACTTGCGAACTGCTTCATCCAAAGGTGGGACAACGTGTCCGGTAGTTTTTAAGTAACTGCAGAGATTGCAGACAGAACTAGATACATTTAAAAGCTTCACTAGCCATGGCTGAGGGACCCCACGTACTTTTGGGCAGATAGTTGCACTGGAACACACCGCAAGGAGAAGAAAGGAAGTGGCAGATGAATAAATAAAACAATAAACAAAGCTGAGCAGCCAATTAGAGTGACGTCTCTCATTGAACGACCTGATGCCTTCTCAACATCTTAAAACAACAGACTAGGAGGACAATGCGGACGTTGCCGGACACAACAAAAACACAGTGAAAGTTACACTCGAAAGTTACACTCACAATACGATCATCATGCTTCACAATGAATTGCAGCAACCCTAATGCTTACAATTGTGGTGACTATGATAAAGACTGTAGACATGTCACTAGACTCTGAAACAGGCGGGACAATACTAGTGGTAGTACCAATGCGGTGACGATACAGGAAATAACCAGCTGGTAACTTATTCTTGCATTTAAACTTTTCTCTTTCCAGCTGAGATGTATTTAACTTTTTACCATGTAAAATAGCCTTTTGCTAATTTTATGAAACTTTGCCACCCAGTAATATACATAAATATATGTAAAATGACATGTCTCTACTTAATAAGGTCAATTTATGACTTTAAGTAAAGAAACATGGTGTACTGAGTCACAAACACGCACAAGGGATAAGTACAGATTGGATTAAAAACATCCACATGGCTTTGTGACATTTCCACACCTAAGTTATTAGACAGATTGGCTTTATGGAGAGAAATCGAGTGATGTAGCCAGTCCTTTGTTTGGTAAGCTTCAAACATCTGCTGACTTGTATACTGCGCCAAGAGAAAGACAGACGGATCCCACTCACGGTACAGTAGAGGGTGAGCTACAAATAGCACAGGTACCAGCCGTGTGTAGTAGAGCCTGTGTGTGAGGTGCAGTTGTGTTGACCTGGTATTCAGACAGTGACTGCAGGCAAAAAGACCAGCGAGGATGCTATTCTTAGTAGAGCACAGCAGCATCCCAGAACACCACGTTAACCACAAACACACAAATACAGACAGGACTGCATGTTCACCATCCACATCAGAAAGTCCTGCTTCAGTATTCATTCTTGATTGAATTATACTGTTCACCGTAATTTAGAAGAGGCTGTTTTTTTTTCTTATCAATATTTCTCCTTTAAAAAAGGCACCATTTGTAAATTCCAGCCACATGCCCTGAATGATTAGGGGGCAGTATTTCATCCCTTCCAAATGACACTGTTTAGGTTGTGTACAATTAGACAAATGGAATAAACAATGCAACGTCATCAGAAGTGTGTGACAAACCTCAAATCCGGAGTCACCTCATAAACACTAATGTCAACTGTTGTGACTAAAACCTCACCAATGATCATAACTGATAGAAGTGCAACAATATGCACAAGTTCACCACGATGCTGCAACTCTGACAAAACAACACAGCTTGCTCAGAAAATCCTTACGTTGTTGATGCCACTTTGAAAGTTGCACATAAAAGGTTTAAAAAATAAAATGTTAAGATGAACAGTTAAATTAAGATCTTATTTTGTAATGTAAAAAAACAATTTCCCAATCAAACTACATGTTTTTACACACAAAGAGGTGTCTCCAGTGGGGGAAAAACCCAAAAAACATCAATATTACTTATTTTACTTGTGTCGCTCCTTATTTTTGCTCATGAACACGATTTCTTTCATGCAGTGGATGCCTGGGGTGGTGATGAAGGTCATTCGGATACGTTTCTCTGCCAACAGCTTACAGTTAACAGCTTGATGAAACCAATTTCAGCAGCAGCTGGCAGCTGCTTAAAAATAAAGAAAACTCAAAACAAAACAAACAAACTGCACGACTTCTTTTGAAACATAGAGAAAACAACACAAAGAAACTGCACATGACTTCTTATTAAACATAGAGAAACAACACCACTCCTACAGTGTATTGATCAGATATTGATTTGATGATTTGATACTGACTCAAATAGCTGGAATGTCCTCATATAATTACATCTATGTGTGAATTTTCATTAAAACAATTCCAAAAAATTCTATTCCTGTTTAAAGTGTTTTGCTTTTATCAAGTTTGAACTGCTTCTAGAATTGGGATTTGATTTACAACTAAGGCAAAGTGAAAAATTAAACCAACTTTAGGAGGATGAGATTTTGCTCACACAAACAACAACAAAGAAGTCAATTCATATTAATACTGATCACAGTCCTGTTGATGAATAAGATTATTTTGACATCACTCAGCTGCAGATACAGGTGAGTGAATGATTAATGTCTACCAGAGTTTCTGTAAAGAGTGGACATCAAAGTTATCTCAAGAGTGCTTTGATGCTCTCTGATGCTTTTGTCTGACCTGAATGTTGCTCCATTAAAAACCTCTGCTGTAGACTGAGTCCAAATCATGCAGATGAAGAATAAACTGCCTGCGTCATGCGTCTTGTGCTTTTAGTCTTCGGCATATTCCCTCTCAGCTGCAGTGGAATACAGATATCGCCATACAAGAAGGCTTATTATTTCGATATAAATCCCTTAAAAACAATCTTGCACTTATAGTTAAGTGAATATCGTTGGGTTTTTGACTATTGGTCAGACAAAACAAGACGTTTTGATGACATTTTTCAGTTTTCTGATGTGTTATAGGATAAGCAATTAATCAAGCAAGTACGTTGCAAATTAATTGATAAAGAGCATATTCATTAGGTGTAGCCTTAGTGCCATATAGGTATTATGCCTTTCAACTATCGGATGGATTATAAAGACATTCACAGTCTCCTGAGGGTGAACCTCAGATTATCTATTAATTTTTTTTCAATAAAATGTATGCATCATCATTTGAGGCTCTGTAAAAAAAAAAAAAAAATCACTAACAGTTTCAGGTAACATTACTTCCTCTCAGTTTCATTCACCCAACAAGGCTTAGTCAGGCTGGTATTTGAAGTAACATTGAGGTTAGCAGACAGCCGAATAAAGAATTCAAGTTATTGAAAATGGACATCTGCACAAGATTTGATACGATGTTGAATAAACTGTTCAAGTAATTTTTTCAGGGAAAAAAAAAAAGCAAGTAATTTAGTCCCAATGTTTTCCAGGAGTCTGAAAATGTGTGCAATATTTAAATCATTTTTGTGTCTCGCCTTTTTTTCTGTGACCTATAACTCTTTTCGCCTACGTGATTTTACAATATTCAGTCTTTTCACTGTTATGCTATAGAGGGCGCTGTGACATGTTTTGTGAAGTAGTACAACACATCTGGGTGCAAAATCAACCAAAAAAGGGTATGCTTGGAAAAAAGCGAAGAAGTTTGTCGATGAAGGTGAAATGTGTGCAAAGCAACAATGATGATGGAGATGAAGTTTGGTGGAGGGGGAGAACCGATCTGGCCATGTTGATTGTTGATAACAGACTTTCAAATGTTGATAGAAATGGGATGAATGAAGCAAGAATAAAATGGTTTTTATTTCTTTAAAAACAGAATCTCTTTACTTTCTGTTGATGTTTTCAGTCTTTACATATTTTCAATATTCTGGGTACCTTGAAAGATGAGTGAGTTTGGTCCAAAATAAAGAGTTAAGTGTGGTCATTTCGAACAAAAACGACTGCTTGGGCCGTCAGATGTAGCTGAACAACAGGTAAACTGAGCTATCATGTCCCAACTCAGTCTTATTAACTATTTTGACAGGTGTTGAAAGCAGCTCCTGTGTGCTGTCCAGTCTGGTTTCCCCGCCAATTGTCACGGGCGGTCTTTGCAGCGGTGAAAAGAAAACAGCAGCTACAGAGCGGGTAGGCAGACAGCCACCCGTTGCTCTAATGCCAAGCTGTCACCCTGCATGGGTCGAAGCTTAACGGCACTGTCCTCTTTCACAGTCTTTAGCTTTTAGTGCAACAGAGAGAAACACAGAGATTGTTAGGAAAGAGACTGACTGAGTGCACTGGCTTCAGTCCATCAAACCGAGCCTTCATGACACAGAAACAGCTGGTTCCTCTTAATCATTTCAAAGAACAGCGCTTTGATTAGAAAAGAACTAGTTACACAATCACTATTATTTTGATAAACCAAAAAAAAAAAAAAATTAAAAAAAAATCAGAGCTACTGTATCACGTCAGCTTCTTCATGTATAGTTTAACATATATTTATCATATATATTGAAAAGATTCAGCTTTGACTTTGACCTCATCCCCAACGTTGGAACTTCTGAAAAGCAAATTTCCGCTATGTTATATTTGAAAGTTTAAGTGTATTTTAGTATTTAAACTGATAAATAAGGAGATAATGCAGTAAAGGATTGATAAAGATTTGTCTAAAGTAACTTAAAAATAACATGTTCATCACTGTTTGCATAAAGTTTACTTTTCAGTACATATCTCATTCAACCTTTGAGAAATCCACATTGAAAAAGTTTACTTTCAGACACTAGACGGACTTTTTTTAAGTTCAAAACCTGAGAGTCAAGTTAAAATGACTTGGACTCCCCCGGAGAGGACTAAGTGAAAGCAGTTTTATCTGCAGTCAAGCAGCCACGCTTGTTTCTCTGCAGGAAGAGGACTCACATGTTGGGTGGCTAACTCTGCTGATAACACACTGACTAATCTCAGTCCAAACCACACTCTCTCAGCTGGGAGGGCACATGTAAACAGCACAGATAAAAGAAATGTATCTACTTATCCAGGATGTTAAAAGCTAAGTCATTTGTAAGTAATGAGAATATGATGAAATGTATTGAAGACTGAAGTTTTTCCTTTTATCTAATGGACCAGTGGGAGTCTTGTGAGAGGCTGCGAAGAAAATGCAGCCTAACCCCCCCCATACTATGTTTCTTTCAACCCTCCTGCTGGCTGAACGGAGTCTGCAGCCATGCAAGAAGCGCTGTAGCATTAAAGGAACATTTCAACAATTTTACATATGAAAGTCTGCTTCCAGGTTTTGGAAGCACTAGTGCATATGTAATAAAAAGCCTTTAGAGTCTCCACAGGGAGCTGTGTGAAAGTCTGACAGACTGTTTCAAGTGTTGGTAAGTCAGTGTCGGTCGGGTCTAAAGACTGAAAAAAAATGAAAAAGGGAGAATTAAACAAACACACGAGATGTCTGTTGCTATTTCTCATCTCGCTGCAGGCTCCAGGATACATTAGCCACTGGTAGCAAAACTAAAGATGATCTCAAAGATCAACCTCAAAACTGGTAGTATTGTGTTGGGAGCACTGAAAAAGGAGAAAAACTGAGTGAGACATTGAGCTCAATATGGCATTTAGATTTCTTTAAACCAATACACAATAAAACCGATCAGCTGCACATGATACCAACACACATAATAACATCCAGAAGCTTTACTTTAATGATTGGAGAGGCTGTGCTCAGTGTTTTTAAATGATTCCATGCACGTAGTCAAGCAGGTAATTCTCACAGAAGCTTCCAAGCCCTAAAAATGTCATTCAGGACAGCCTGAAGCATGACACATTCATATTTCCAACATGATTGTAAACGTACACGTTGCATTATGGGTAATATAGAGAGGCTTAAGGCTCTGACAATAACACCAAAAAAAAAAATAGAAAGAGAGAAAATTTTGTGGAATAGATTATGCAGGAACAACAAAAACAACCAGTGAAGCACTCCTTACTGGTACTTGGTACATGCTCACAATGAAAATGTTATCCCTATGATACGTAACAGATATGTTTCCCATTTGTCAGCTGGCACTGAAAACCAAGTAAAGTTTAAAACGACCGGATCGTCATTAGTTTTGCAAGTATTGGTCATGGAACAAAGTGCTGGCCAAACTGAAAATTTATTGGAGAAAAAAAGAGTATTACTTCACCGATCAGCAGACAGTTCAGTATGATGCAGAATATAATAAAGATGTAGGCAATTAGCTTTCCACTAAGGATGCTGAATTACTTATAGGATCCAAGTACCATGTTTAAAGTAAGGGACAACGCTGAATTGCGGCCCTCTGCATGTACAATAGGTAAAACTAAACACACAAAAGCATTTTCTTCATGCAACTATGGTAACAATTTAATCTTTATTTTATATAACAGATACATGAGGGGAAATCTGTGTCTTTTCTCTTCTATTACTGTGTCTATTTTTATATTGTGACTGTTACGCACCAAAATGTGAAGGCAACATCCTTGTTTTGTGAAAGCTTGGCAATAAAGCTGATTTTGATTCTGGGAGGCTAAAACCTCCATATTAAAGAATCAGACTAACCTCTCTCGAACAAAAATTAAACGACTGTTTTTTGATACGTCCCTGAAAATTGTCATACAGTTC
>KV751320.1:10055909-10087833 GCA_001698575.1 Mola mola | reverse complement strand
CACACATCTGCTTCTGGAGAGAGGCGCTTACATCAATGAGAGCGACAGCCAAGGCCTGACGCCCCTGATGGTGGCCTGCAGGACCCAGCATAACGATGCTCAAAGTGCCAGCAGGGTCAAGCTTGTCCAGTTTCTTCTGGAGAAAGGAGCAGACCCTGACATCCAGGACAAGGACGGTCGATCAGCGCTGATGCATGCCTGTCAGGTGCATGCCGGCCCTGAGGTGGTGTCGCTGCTCCTTGCCAATGGAGCAGACATCAGCCTGGAAGATCAGTCCGGAACATCCGCACTTGTCCACGCAGTCATTTCTGGAGACTGGAAGGTTCTGAAGCTGTTGCTTGACACATGCAAAGCAAAGGGGAAGGAAGTGATCATCATAGCGACTGACAAATTCACAGGTGGGAAACTGCAAGCTAAGCAGTACATAAACACCCCACCTCTTAGTCCTCATCAGCCAGACAAACAGACAACAGCTCCTGCGTCTCCATCTGAAATTCAGCTCATCACCTCCCCCCAGTGCAGCGCCTCCTCTTTATGTCCCCCAAAGGCTGTCTTCTCCTTTAAAGAAACCCAGTCCTGTGGTGTAAGCTCCCATTCATGTTCCCCATCACGCTTTCAAAGGCTTGGCCAAGCGATGCCCAACGGACTGCAGCAGCCCCTTCTGAGGCTGAACTCCGAGCCCTGGTTCAATATCCCAGAGCGTCTGCTCACACAGCAGCTTCATGCAGTCTCATCTTCAGAAAAGGACAAAGACCTCACTCAAACGGAGGACCACTCTGTGAGAATTCCCAAACTGGACAACAGTACACATTCAACAACTGACAGCTTCAAAGTTTATCAACTAAAAACAACAAGGGACAACGGACTAGACGGAAAAAGAAAGAATGATTGGGCTACATGTGTAGGTCAAGACAAGTCCTTACCAGGTCTCGTATCATCCCACTCTGCCTCCCACCCTAACCTCCATTCTGTGAACCTTGGTACAGACTCAATCACGTCCTCTTCTTCATTGACTGGTGGCAAAAATCTTGGCACTCCACTTCACAGCATGGCCTTGTCAAGCCTCCATAGCATAATCCAGAGGCGCAAGCTTGGTTTGGACATCTACAGCTCTGACCCCCAGCTAGCTCTAGACATCCAAAACCGCCCCCAAGAATCCCTGCAAAGAACAAAAGACTTGGCAGGTAGCAAGAGACTGACCCCGTGCTCCAGCCCACTGGGCTCCAGGGAGTCAACCTCTGGCCTGAGCAGGAGGGTGCTGTCTGGCTTTGAGCGTAGAGGATCTGGAGCCTTCCTGTTGGACCACAACTCCCAGGCCAGGCCTAGGTCTCTGCCTCCTCTGAACCTTAACTCCAACAGCATCCCCATCTTCAATGTTTATAACCTCAGCTCTGGAGCTGGAGGTGCTCTCTGTGATAAAGAGCCTGGCCTGAAACATTTCCTTCCTTCCGCCCCGCCTGGAAGGCCCAAAGAACTGACCAGAAGCATGCTGCTGAGGAGACACTCGATCCAGACTGAACAGTAAATTCAAGGAATAGATCTTCATCCATGTGCTTTCATGTTAAATGTTTTGCTGTGTGATGTAACGTCTTTGCAATGAAATTCAAACCAAAGAGGAAAAATAAGAAAGACAAAATATCCTTTTGGATGTAAAATGCAAACTGCGGGTACCTTCCTCTGTTTTATTGTAATGTGTAGTTGCTGTGCGTAAAGCTCCAGTGCAGTTTTTCGATGCAACAACTTATGAAAGCTGCTTCAAGAGTTTATCACCTTTTAAGTTCCTTTAGCCAACTAATATGTCACTGTAGCACACCTTCTACCATATCAAGGAACTCTCCCATCTTTTTTTAAACACCTTTTTGCCATCAAATTCAAAATGAGGATATAATTTTCCAAAGCAATGGCAAGTCTCACTTTTATGTCATTGCATGTTCTCTCTGTGCTATTTTCAATTAAACAGCTTCAACAGTTTGTGTTTTTACACAGAAACTGCTCTTAACACAGTTTCCACCTTTAGGGGAACGTGGTTTTGATGAAAAAGTTATCTATGACCACTTGATCTATTGGTAATCTAAAAAATATTTATGAGTGCAAAATAGAAAATCCTTGACAAAACACTTTGGATGAAAGCAGCAACACTGCTCCATTTTGCCTCTTTGAAAAAAAAAAACTTTATTATTGCAAACATGATGGCTCTAAATAAATGTTGGAACTGTTCTCGGACTTGGTGTTTGCCCGAAAGCCATTGTCAGATGCAATGCTCACTGTGTAAGAGAAACAAGAAAATGGTTTAATAAAGAAATTTATTGAGATAAAAACGCATTACAAATCATTGTAAAAGAACATCACTCTAAATTAAATACGCAGAATTATTTGAACACGTTTGATCCTCCATCGATAACACTATAACATGTGTGAATTTCCATAAACTGCTACACATGTTGAAAAAAAAAGTGTTTCCCACATATTTACAAGCTTATATTAAAAGTTAAAAGACAATACAATTGTACCAAGAGCTTTTAACAGACAAAAAGTTGTTATATAGCATATTCATATTCATAGTTCACAATCTCGTGGCTGAACTCCACTTCTCTGTTTCACGCCACATTAGGAAAAATAAATAAATTTAAGAGCACCGACAGTGAATGACACTAACAGCTAGTATAATACAACACGCAGTATTTGTTTCCTGCATCTCTTAATAACCTTTATGATGTTTCACATCAGGTCAGGCAACCTGTGGCATCTTCAGTGTAATTACCCTCTACAGTCTGCTGGTGTTGGAAAAAAAAAAAAGCCTCAAACGTCTACCCAAACTTAAAGCAGCGGCGAACCAGATTTAGTCTCTTCTGTCACAGTAAAAACTGTCCTGAAGTTGCTCAGGCCCTGTGGTCATAATCGCTGACCATCTTCTTGATGTGGTTAAGTTTGGCCTTCAGATATTTACACCTGCGCTTCTTCATCCGGTAATCTGGAGTCTTTGGTGACGATGGGAGGATCACAAACAAAAAAAAGACATTGAGATGAGATTTAAAAAATACGATAATAACCAGAAAGTTGTTTAAATAGGTTTAGATGAACAGTGAACACACATACCCTTTTAATGTTCTTTAGTCTGTTGTACTCATCTAAAGCATCCTGTAAAAAAAAAAAAAAAAAAAAAAAAAAAAGACGTTTTAGACATTTTTTTTTTTTTAATCAAATGAGATCTCATATATAATGACATAGAGGAAAAGTCCCTCCACTTCCAGACCTTTTTCCAGTTTCAAGGAGTAACACTGTTTTTTACGTTAAAACTTTTCATTTATCACCCTATAAATTTGATATGATGAAGAGTTGCTTATTTACAACATCAGCATTTATTTTGATTGTTTTGGGGTTTTTTTCCAGACTTCTGAGGGAAATAATTGCCTCTTCAGCAGCTACATGTGAGCAGGTAGTGTTTAATTTGAAAACTGCTGCCTTTGGCTAGAAACGGAGCCAATGAGAGCATTGAGACTGAGAAATTAAATTTGTGGGCCATAAAAACCAAACAATGATTAAAAGATATTAAAATACTATAAATCGGGGATAGATCTCTCTGCATTTGTCCGACAGACTGTATGTAAAGATGGACTACATGAAGCCAAAGCAACTTGCAAAATTACTGCAATGTTAATGTAAAATATCTTCAAAGCCATTTTAATATCTAAACAAACATACATTTCTGGCTCCTTGCTGCTACATTCCATTACATGGAAGTTTTGTTTTCATTGTAATATCTGTTGTTGTGCTTCAAATTTAACTGATGAACAGAAACATAAATGGATGTAGGGCTTTAGTCATAAACAAACAACACTTTTTATCCTCACCAGGTACTGTGGGCTGCCCTCCTGCAGCTCATCCAGCTCTCGGTCCACTTCGGACAGATTCTTATTAATGGCATCCAGCTCCGCCTGCAGGTCTTTGTACTCCTGGTGGTCACGGTCAAATTCACGCTTGTAGTCGTTGCGCTCCTGCTCATTCGCTATCCGAGGATATTCACTGAAATAAAAAAAACATTTAGAAACACATTTGAAGTACAGAAAATAAATATAGAAAATGGAAAAGGTCCATTTGGTTGTTGTATGAAGTAACCAAAACCGTTTAAGTTTACAGGTCGTTTTAATACTTGTAATGTGTGTTTAATAATGGAGTAAATCCTTCCTACGTGTCAAAGTCGTCGTCGTCCAGCTCGTCTCCGGAGGAGTTATAGTCGTCATGGTCACGTCTCCGTTTGGGTCTTCCAGCCGAGCTTGCTACCTCCGATTTAGTGCTGTATGGAGCCCCATTATAAAAAGGCAGGTTGTCTTCCACTGGAGGTCTGTGGGGAAACGAACGGTAACAGTATTTTGAATAGTTAGATTAATCACCCACAGTGAATTATCACAAACAGCAAAACATAACTTCTATATGTTGGAGATAAGAATCTGACAGATAGCAGAAGCAAAATAATGTCTAAATCCAACAAACTGCTGTATGTGTGCAGGTTTTAAATCTTTCTGGTCTACAGTAACTTTCGGACTCAATGCAGAAGGAAGTAAAATACAGCCACTTCGATTTATGAACTCTGATATGTAAACAGGTGAGCCATGACAATAAAGCGTTTCACTATATCACCACAAAGGTATTTAATTTAGTTTCATGTTAGTCCTGACAGGAACACTTCTGGAATCTGTGTAGGTTCGCCAGCTCTCCTCCTTAAAGAAAAAAAACATCCTGCCCAGCGACTTAATTAGAACAGGTTCCAGCATGTTCTTTAACTGCAGCAATCTAAAGAAAACTGAAGCTTTGCCTCAGCTACCACACTCGTTCTATACGGCATGTATTGCACCACACTACTGATCGGAAATACTTCTGATAATGCTTGTTTTCTGTTAACAGGACATGATTCAGTATTTGTCTAACATAGCTCGGTTTTTACAGCCAAATCCCTGCAGGCTATGACTGACATTTTACAATAACAATATATCAAATGACTCACAACTTTACTGTTTAGGTTCACTGTTATTTTGGAGAACAACTGAGGAAAAGCTGAAAAACTGGTCTTAAACACAACACAGCAAAGCATACAGTAAGGAGTCACATTATTCCACTCGAAATGTGTGGAGGCAAAAAAACTGAGCTAAAAGAGGATCAATAGTGGGCACAAAAATGATTCCAAATAAATAATCATGTTGCAATCAGTTGGCTTGTCAACAACTTCAACAGAACAACTTGTAAGATTATATGTCATTTCTGTGTCAATAACTTGCCTCTGCTGCCCCCAAGTGGCCTAAAAAGTTAGTTATTGCGTGTTTAACGATAAGTTAAAAAGCTTCATCCAGTTATATTTTTGGTCTCTGAGGTTCCTGTGTTGTTAGCCATCTGAGAGCAACTCTTGTGTCAGCAGACATAAATAAACAGAATAGCCAAATGCGACAAAAAACTACTCTGTGGCCTGGTGGGCACTGATATCACATAGTTATAATGTTCAAATACCACCAGGTATCTTTACTGCACGTCAACTTACCTGTATCTGCCTCTACTCTAACCCGTCAAAAGGCAAAGGATCGCTACAAAATAGACAGATATATAAACAGAGCAAGTCAAACGGTTGCACAGAATTGTCATTCCTGAGTGTAGCCCCGTCTACGATGCCCTTTGCAGTGCATTGGCAACACAGCACATTAGGATTTACCCATATCCTGATGTTGTCAGTGCGAGTGTTTATCGCAGTGAGTGTACTCACTGCGGGGTGTAACTGTAGGCGGGTTTATCATAGTTTGTGCTTTCATCGTCCAGATGACTCCTGGACCCTCTCATCTTCTCCGGGTAGTCTGACATCGGGAGTGCTTCAGGCGCAACAGACACATTGTTCACCTGCGGGGAGCCAAAAATAATACATGTTTATTATGTATGTTGGCAGCAGTCATGTATGTTAGAGCTGCAAAACATAGTTGATTAGCATACAGACAAAAAAAAAATCAACAAAAATTTTGATGATTAGATCACTGAAATAACTTTTTCAGCAAAAAGGCTGAAATACTTAAGTTTTGAACTTTTTTCAAGACCTTTGACAACTTCACCTTGGGCTAGAGGAACTTACAGACAGGTATTATTCAATTTTTTCAGACATTTTATGGCCCAAACAAGCCAAACTAACCCACTGATTTTACACATTGACAGTAAGGCCTTTATGGATTTTTGGATTGGCTATATTTGGATGAGAGTTGGCAGGTGGGGAGGATATATTGATTGGTTCCCAGTGATTACACCATGCATAACTTTCGATCAAAGCCATACCATAAAGTTCACTCTGAGCAAGATCAGGTTTTGACTTAAGAGACTCGAAAGTCATTAGGAAACTATGGAACTATGGAACTTTGTTTACTATGGAAACAAAGCAAGTAAGCTGTAGTCACTTTTTAAACCAGTGAAATCGCCCCCTGCTGGCCAGAGAAAGAATGCATTTGGAGGCCTTGTTGCAGGCCTGAAATGAATGACTTCTAAAATTTTCTTTACCACAACAGAAAATGATTATTAATCTACAGTAAAAACTGATCAGTGATGTCATCACTGATGTTTTATCCAGCATCTCCTTCCAAAACACCCAGCCTGCTCTGACTTGTCTTTTGAAAATATGTGACATATTTGCGATACACCCTGCTGCTCCACCCCAAAACAACAACCCATATGCGCTGCAGGTCGCTCCAGACATACCTCCTCAGCACTTTCAAATGGGTTACCACAAGCTTTAGAGAAATAAGTGCTTCTGGGCCAGTATCATGTTGCTATTTTTTTCTTTGCTAACTGGAGTTTTATGGTCACCCAACCTGTTCTTCCTCTTTATTGCTCTGCAGTGAACTCACCTGTCAGGAGTTTGCCATGCTGAATTTCATCATGGCATCGCAGAGTGAATCACCTACTCACGGCTACCAACTAGGGAACGTCAAATGTGAGAGATTTTGCAAAAACACGACCTAAAATAGCTCCACTAAGCATGATTCACCGTGAAAGGAAAAGCCTTGGGCTGACTGACTGAATTGTTTGGACTGACAACAGGGAGTCTGCTCACTGAACTCTGGCTACGACTGAAACTGTCATCTGTTTATGCACCACTCCTTGAAACCGAGCACACAAGGAAAGAGGTAATTTCGCCACACGTCCCTTCCCCCATCGATAGACAGGTGACAGCGAAAAAACCTGCAGAACCACTTAAGCTGATAGATGTTCACCTTACCTGAGTGAAGCATTACAAGCTCCTGTGAGAGCTGCTTCAGATTTTCACCTTGCAAAGAGTCACATTCACAAATGGCTGGATTAACTGATCCTTCAACATTGAAAAATGGCAGCTGTTTTGATCATTAATGAACAATTCCTAATCAATTTAATTAACCTGTTGATTATTTTCAGACATCTTCAAATTTCCTGCTTTATCAGTTTAATCAGCAATTATTAAAAAAAAAGCAAAAAAAATCCACGAGTGAGCCTTAATTGTACTTTTGTTTAATTTTATCTATATATTTAATCACTTTAATTGACACTTCTAACACAAATAGAAAAGGAGAAGAAACATATCATAATTTCTTATTTCTTAAAAGAAGTTGGACACAAAAAACGACATGAAGATGTGTCTTTTGGGTTTCTGATATTGCGAGGCATACATTTTTCAATGTATTCTGTCGGCTAAACTGATAATTAACTGAGAGAACGTGCATTTGACACAGTGTTTGTTTAGTCTATGTACATCTATTTACCTCTGAACAGTCCAAGGTAATGTCTTTTAAATATTCAGTTAATCCTCACACAACAGATTATCATTATATGTAATTTTTTTTTGCTTTTTTCCCCACTGGGGATCCTTTCTCTAATTCTAATATGCAACTAAACAACTAATTTTTCATTAAACAATTAAACAATGCACTGTCACTCACCCACGCCTCCACATCCCGCGGTGGTTCCATCCCGTCGATAACCTTCACCTTCTTCCACAAAATGTTGCTCTTGCCGTAGTTTCGGATTTTCTGGCGACTCTTCAGAGCGAAGACGAGTATGATGATCAGAGCGATGGTGACCAGGAAGCCAAACACAACAGCGATGGCCTGAAATGAGGAAAAGAAAAACACTTGGTTACAGACAGAACAACAGATTAAAAAGAAGAGGCACAGGGGAGATAATAGAAGAAGTCACACATGTTTTCACCTCCTGCGGCTCCACGACACAGTAGTGGTAAAGGAATTGATTGGTGAAGACTCCCGAAACCTGGGGCTGTTGGTACTGAGCACACAGACCAGCAATCTGGCTGCCGTAGACGGATCCAGAGGACTGAGCCATGGGGTTCACTGCCATCAAGTACACTATGGAGGCTATTAGCATTAGCAGCGCCAGGATGGCACAGATGATCACCACTGCCAGGTAGAACCTCCTGCTCTCTGATAGGCTCTGGTGAGACACAATGATGATGAAGACAGCCAGAGTGAAGATGAAGGTGATGGCTGCCATGGCAATCATAAACCCTTTGCCCTTTCTTGGGTCGTTGTAGTTCCCTCCGATTCCGCCATAGCCGTAGTTGTTTCCAGCTCCGTACGCTCCGCTACCAAAGCTGCCAGCTGGATTAAATCCTCCTCCTCCCCCGTACCCGATACCCCCAAAGCCACCCAGGGCCCCCTGATTGTCCCAAGCCAGAGTGGAGGCCACACAAGCAAATATGGCCACACACATCACAATGACGATAATGGCCATGATTTTCAGGATGCCTGGCGGCGATGTCCAGCGGTAGAAATGCTGGAACTCATCATCAGGGTAGTAAGAATATGCCGTCTGGGGGGGGCCATTACTATTAAAGAGAACAAGACAGGAAGAGACTTCGTGAATGCTCAAGATCACAGTAACAGTAACAGTAAAGCAATACATTTGTCTGAATTTATGAAATATGATAGTTTTGCACAACAAGACCTTGATTTTAAGGGATTTTTTTGACAGCAGTCAGAAAAGTGTCTATTATATGAGACAATGTAAAAGTGCAGTTTTTGTCTTCCATCCATCCATCTAAAACCACATGCAAAGGATATGAGTTTTGTACCAGGCAAATATATCCTGGTCAAACTGATGAAGCCATCTGCAAGTCGAGTAATCAGGACGAGTCTGCTGAAGTCACAAATTCATCAAGGAGCATATTCATACTTCCTAATAAATAAACTACAAACTTTCAAATCAAGGAAGCACTGACTTGTGTAGTGGAAAAAGACGCTCGTTTGCCACCACATTTTACATTTTTCTGTGTCAACACCATCGGGTTTGCGTCGCCACTGTTACCTGGAACACTGTTTGTTTGTAAATTAATATGCTTAAAAACTGAAAATCCAATGCCAGTGATTAATTAAAGTGCTTGTCTCTTATGAGTATTTTTTACGCCAAAAATTGGTGTTTTTGAGACTTAGTGTTAATTAAAAAAAGTTTTTTTTGACATAAAAGTTTAAAGTGCTGGTTAAAAGTACGTATAAAAATGGTGCAAAAGTGAATATTTATTATCAAATTCATTAATGAATTTAAGAGCATATATGGTGAAGACACAATGAGTTAAACCCTTAAGTCCAGAGCATTTCACAGCATTTAAACAAAAATCGAATTATTTTGGCCTCTTTGTGCTTCCATACAGAGTCACTGAGTTGAGTGAAGATGCACATAAATTACACCAAAAGTTAATGCATATTTATTGATAGAGACTCACTATTCATTGGCCTCATACGGAGGTGGACTCCCATTGGGCCTGGACGACATGGTTGCTAGATCCCCTTGGTGCAGTTCTGTGAAACAAAAAAGTTAATTAGTATCTTTAATATTCATTAATATGCTTATTATTATTTATGTAGAATAGGCCATCATAAAGTAATGAAAATGGCCATCACAGTGTATTATAGAGCTAAAACATTTCCTGAACATAACCTTCCAATATAGTTTGCATAAGACCAATAAAAGCTGCTTTGAGTCACATTAAAGAACGTGGGACTGGAGAACTTTGGACGGTTGAGCTTGAACTATTACTTATCTTTAAACGTTATTTTAGAAACGTAGAATGATTTGCAGCCATCAAAGCGAACACATAACCGACTAAAAACACAATAAAATACACTTTAAAATAACATTTTCTGCAAAAGGTGTCAACTGAAACATCGGTTCACTCGTCATTCTTAGCACTGAAACTACAAACGACCCATTTCAACCTAATAGAGTTACAGTCAACAAATTGGAAATTATTAAGTTTCATTTACAATAATAGAGTTTTTTTCTGTTGTTTTTCTTTTTCTTTTTACAGTTGTTCACATTTTTTTGACACCAGAGCAGCAGAGATGCTGTTGGGGCTTTAGGTGGTTTAAAATCGTAACACACCTGTCTGCGTTGTCGCCAAAGCTAACAAGTTATTTGGCAATAAAGGGAAAAAAAAACCCACAAGGTGAGGAAATCTGCTGCTAATCCCCCACCAGCTGAGGTCGACACACTCACCTGTACCGGTTGGAGTCGCCTCGTCCGAGCTCCACCTGAAATGTTTCGACAGAAACTACAGCCGCTGATAAAAACAATCCTAGACACACCCAGGTCTCTAACGCCCTGCCGATTTAGCCCCGCCCCCACCTAGCTCCCAGGTTACCAACCGAGACCGGAAGTGCTTACTCCCAAGTTATACTGTGTAACCTGTGTATTTTCTGTGCAACATTTAATAAATTCACTTGGACGAACTCTAGGTACTATATATATATATATATATTCAAACAGTTTTACATAAGTACGTACATATTTTAGTTGCATCACCTACACATAATGTTATTATAATTACTTATTATTTCACATTCCAACTCCTTCAACTTCTATTTTTCTGGTCTAGGGATAAAATTTTCATTTTATAGTTTTGACTTTTCAACTAATTGTCGATGAAAGAGAGAAACGAGGTCTTATTTTTCTATTTAACTTTTCCAGTTTTGTAACTAAATATAAAAATACTTCAGGTGAGTTCCTGTCATAATGTGTGAATATAAGGCCACGCTAATTGAGTTTAGGGCTGCAACTAACTACCTTGATTATAAATTTATTATTTTCCTTTTTTAATTCATTAAATGTTTGAGATACAAAAAGAGAGGAAAGATCACATGCATCAAGAATTAAAAGCCCCATATTCAATCCTGTGTGTCACAAAAAATATAATTTCACCATCATATGAGATGAAAAAGGAGTAAATCTCTACCTTGGACAGCCTGGAACTGATGAATATTTAAACTTTTTGCATGACAATTGACTGAAAATATTGCTGTTTTTAACTTTGCTCTGCTGAGCTTCAACATCCTGGTATTTTTTTTTCCTTCCCTTTTTGCAAAAAAACCAAAAAAAACACCAAACTGTGCTTGAGTTTTTAATAAAAGGAAATTAGACCACAGACAACATAAAAAGCAAAGTGTATTATGAGGAAAGAAAGCACCAATCGTTCACTTAAATTATGAAAGAATATGGACATTTACAGCAACATTTACGATTACAGTGGACATCATTTCCATTCAATCAGGTCCAGTGTTTACAGAAGGGATGAAGAGATGTTCAGGAATGTTATAGTGACTATAAAGTACACAATGTTTAATCTATGAAATGGTAGAACAGTGTTACAACATAAACATAAAAAACATCTAAAATTCTACAAACGGATAATGCATACTTCCAGATTTAGTAAGTTATGTATGAAAAAGACAAAATGTGCAATCAAAGCCATCATCACAGCAGTTCAAGAAAGCAGATAGAGAGGGATTTATCTGGTCAAGCTGTAGCTTAAATTTCAGGCTGCAAACATGAAGACCGACAGATAATTATGCACACTCATTAAGGTAAAAAACAAAAGAAATAACATAGCATCTTTAATTTCACCTTTCAATGCTTATCCTATCAGTTCCTCATAGACGGATTCTCCCCCACACACTAGTTTCATTTGTGAAACTGAGTAATGCAGTCTACAATTCATAGTCACAGTCAAATAAGCATAATATGTTCAGTTCTTTGTAAATTCACACCACTTTTAAAAGAAAAATGTGATGTTTTGAGAAATGCACTCGTGCTTTTTGGTGAAGCTTGAGATGAGATTGAAGTAGCAGCCACAAGAGATGCTTATCTTAGCATTAAGACAGGAAACATAATTTTTCTGAACCATTTAGAAATGGATCAGTCTTCAAAAGTACTTTCATTTTTTATATTTTAAGTATATTTCAGTGCTCATAATTTTGTAATTCTAATTTGTATCTGATATCCATTTCCTCCTGCCTCCAGTCATTGGGCTAAGCTAAATGGTTACTGGGCTGAGGTTTATAGTTATTCTTCCAGAAAGTCAAATTATTCCTTGTAAGTGTTAGACATTCTACCCATTTGCTTATATGCGTCGGCAAACAGAATGGCTGCTTGATCACGGAAATGAGATGAACAGATCTGACAATGCAGGATAGAAATCCCGGCCACACTCCTTTGGTTTCCAGTTAAAACTGCGAAGTTGGCAGCAGCAGTTCTGTATTTGTGCTCAGTGGTGTTTCCAGAATAAGTTTAACTGTATCCGTCGTTCCACTCCATGACTTTATCATATTCCTGGATTTTCTGTTTGATATGCGAAAGTTTGCTCTTCAGGTACTCACAGCGCTCCTTCTTCTCCAGGAATGTAGGGTCCTGGTGCGGTATAAATGAAATTAATATAGTATTTTCAGAAAAACTCCTGACTTTATGATTATTTACTGTTTTATTTCCACTGTTAAAAAGCAGCTAATCACATGACTACTGTTATACTTATGACTTAATGCTGGAGATGTTTTGCCCTTTTCATATTGTCAATAAATCCCCACCAAAAAACACCAAAACCAGCAGAGAATATGTCAACTAACTAGCCTCATGTCCTCCATATCTTCTTGTTCTGAGTCATAAACCTCCACTGTTATCCAAAAACATGTCAACAAGTTATACTGTTGCACTTTTTTTTTACTCAATCCTACGTTCACTGTCCTGCTGCCACAGATTTTGATTAAACTGAATCTTAAAAAAAAATATATTCAACAAACTTCTTCCTCTCTGTTTAGGAAAAATAAATGATCTTTGTAACAAGTATCTTTGAGCTGAAGAAGATTTACATATTTAGTGGGAACCAATGAGCTTGGAACTAAAAACAGGAAGTTATAAATTACTGAAAGATGAACTAACATGTTGATTTGGTCGACTGATGTGTTTTGTTCACAACGAGAAACATACTAAATATTAGCAGATCTTTCTATGGCAGTAATGGAGTTTCTGTGTAGAAGATATACTTACTGACAGACACAATATTATAGTATGGGTATAATAATGAACATTTTCAAATTTATGAATTATCATTAAATATGCTCACGTTTTTCTTCCTCCGGTATTCCGCGAGGATTCTGTTGATGCGATCAGCCTCCTGCAAAAAGAGAAAAAGGCAATATTTTACTGAAATAGAGGACAACTCTTTAACCCTTGCTGTGAATTCCAACTTTTGGATGGAGCAGAGAAGGAATTTGAGGGTGGAGGGGAAGTTCGGTGGGAAGCAGGAAGGGCAAACAGAAACGGGGAAGTGAGGCACAGTGCAACAACAAAAAGACCAGTTGCAATATTCCGGACATGAAATCAGTCTCCGTCCGAAGCCCTTCCTCTGCATTTACATGAAAACCAAACACAGCCTAGTGTGAGAGCTGGGGTGGGCTTAAAGTTTCTGTGTGGTTGATAAGGTTTAGCACATTTAAAATCTGATTTGAGCCCAATAAAAGCATTGTGAAATATGTGTTTATCATTGCTGTTGGTTAGAAACTGTCCCATTTTGTCCATATGAGTAATGCATATTTTAATATCTCCTATATTTCAACAAGAAATTTAGTCAAGCTTCCAAACTACTAGATGTTGCATTCAGCATAACTTTTGTTCACCAGACAAGAAGTGAATAAATGCACTTTTTCATCTCCATTTCATCAGTTTGTAACATGTTTTCTGTTATCTCTGAGCCATAACTGATGATACTGTCAGAATTATACTATGTTCAGAAAGAAGGCTGTTTTCAGAGGATGAAAAATACTTCTTGTGATGTGTGTAAACTGATCTTAATGTGTGGAGGACGCGCCTTAAAATAGAAGATGTTTAAACCTAAACTAAAAATGGTCAAATCAGATCGAAAATGGCTTTCCTCTAGCTATAATTTAGTCTAGTGGACCGAAAAAAAAAGGAGGCAGCTTTGCCCTGACTCTGTCACATAAAGTCATGACAAAAGGTACAGAGACCAGCAATGAACAAATCGTGTAACTGAACTAATCATGATACACCTGTGTGACTGTGGTTTCTCTTCAAGGAAAATAACAAGATTAGGTAATAAGTGTTAGGAGAAGTGTGAAGCCAATCACCATCCGGCTGGTGGGATTCTGGGGCAGACTGTGCATCATGGCATCCATCTCATCAAACTTCTTGAGGGTGAGCTGCACCTCTGAGTGGAGTTCTTTGTATTCTGCGTACTGGTCGTTAAACACAGCTCTGTACTGATCCCGCTCCTCATTGGACTGGATTGTCGGGTACTTACTGCAAAGAGGAGGGAGAGAACGGCTGTGACAATGAACTGTACGGCAGGTGCATACTTGTTAGGCTGAGCCGGACAGTTGCAAAACAATAAATGACTAAAAGAGACTGGAACAACATATTCTGGCTATATTTAGAAGCTCTCAGTAAGAAAACTGTATACTGCAGGCCTATATTAAACTGTGTGATAAATACCAGAAATTCACTGGTTCCAGCCTCTTCTTTATCGGATCGAACCTATCTATTATTAAAACTTACCTAGTTGAGATTTTAATGGTTTGACTTAAAAACAAAACAATACAAGACAAGTGTCTAGTTAGCATTTTTTTCCTGATATTTTAATTAAGAAAAAATTGGTTGCTATATCAAAAACAATGGCAGCGCTACTGTATACACTTTTCCTCTGCAACTCACTCAGTTTTCAGCCAAACTTACGCAATGTAATCAGGCAGGATAACGGGTTTTGGAATGTGTCCTGATGGTATAGTTCCCTGTAGAACCTTTGGTGGGACTGCTTTAGGAGCAGCCTCGATGGGAACGACTGAGGAGCCTTGAACATGTTCTGGACCGTCTGTTGTCTCTGCGACTGGAACCATCTGCAGAGACACAGCAACAAGACAACTATGTAAACTATGCAGTTCAAGGAGAAATTACAGGAGAAATTACAAACGTTTGCAATTTTCCTGCTTTCATCAACCTAAGAGTGGACATGTTACTGCTTATCCACAATGCACAGTCTGTATGTAGCATGAACGTATACCTACCAAAGTTTGTGCTGATCGCAGGTTGGAGGGATGCATCTGTGTAGAGTTATCATAGAGTTAACATATATCTTACAATGATGATCTACTATGAACGGAATTGTTCAGATTTCCGAAAATTCGCTTATTTGCTTTTATGCATTGAGTAAAATAAGTCATCTTTGCACATTACCTGCTAAATCAGAGCCAACATAGTGCATTTCTTAATAAATCTATTTTTGCTGACAGATTTAATGATTAATTAATTCGATAAACAGAAAAATGTTGAATACTGGATTATATTATTCGCCAGGACAATAACCATTCCACTTACATTTGTTAAGAAAATTCTCTATTAAAAAGATAACTGGAGTCTGGAGTCTCAATAAAGGCATTTACTTGCTGCAAGGAATCAAGCAAGCACTACGAGTAGTACATAGTTGACTGACTTTAGTCAGCTTACACATTATTTTTATACAGTCAGATACAGTAGATAGTGGAAGCTTCTGATAGCTCTGAGAACAGGAATAGGCTGCTTTCAGCAGAGACATTTTCACACGGTAAATTCCCGTTATCGTTGTCCTCGGACATTGTCTCGGGTGAAGCCGACCTGTAAGCCACCTGCGAGTTCTATACTTCAAGGCCACATATTTCCTCAGGAATGCAGTAATTAAAAAAGGTTGTGAAACAGTTCAACTCAGTATTTTCCCATCAATATTGTATACCGTATAGTGCATATACTGTATGTAAAAGTCCTTTAACTTGTACTTTTGATACAAGTACATTTAATATCAGGAGACCTTCGCTCAAGTAGTATTCCTATTTGTGACAATTACACAGAATAATACCTTACTTTTACTAAAGTATAGTTTGGGTACTTTACACAATATTGTCTGTGGAAAACCAAAGTGTAAAAATTACTTCGCATCATCTCAGAAGGGAGAGATTGTGTCAGTAGTGGCGGATGGGTTTTGTTACGTTCAGGCAGAGCGTGGCTAACTTTTCCAGACTTGATGCTAAGCTAAACTAACCAACCCGTACTAACCAATTTTACTGTATAGACAAAAAATTTCGGGAAATCTTTCTAAATTACCAAAATACAAAACAAGACACACAAAAATTTATTTGATTTCTGCATGTCAGAAACTAGCAAAGTTATACACCAGGTTGTCTTTTATCCCCTCCGTGCAGGTAAGATTTACAGAGTCCTCATAGAGTGTGTGCAAATTATCATGTTTGCTGTTACAGCCTGTGAGCATTTAAGTGTTTTGGCAGCATTCAGTAGTACTCTTTAAAACATAAAAAGAATTCCTGGATGATTCTAAGTAATCCCAGGACCCAATGAAGTAAACAAAAGGAAGTAGAATAAAGCTCGCTGAGCTCTTACCTCCTGGCCGTAGCGTTCTCTATATCTGCGTGCAGCTTCATGTCTCCACAGCTTGAGGCACACCATGGCGCCAATCAGATACACAACCATGGTGACAAACAGAAAGATAATGGCAGCAGTCTGGCCTGCCTCTGTTCTGCAGAATGCCCCGTTGATGCCATTGTTGAAGACTGGGTAGGAGCAGAGTCCCCCACGGGTTGTGTCTCGGACATAAACGATGCCTAGTAGACAAAAATCAACCATGCAATAAAAGAAAATGTTTTTATGTCCATGTTATTGTTTTCATTGAGAGAGAGAAGACTGATAAAGTTAGAGAATTTAAAGGACAGGTTCAAACATTTTTCAATCTTTCCTCCTGTTCCCTAGGGCTCTGAGGAGCTCTACTGTCAAGTTAGCTTCATTGTAATTTCCAAGTGATTTTTGATCTAACTCTAAAAACTCTTAAAAATTTTAGGCTGAGAAAAAGAGATGCTAGCTTACGTAGAGAAATGTACGCAAGAATAATTTGGTCAATAAAGCAAATTGCAATTATTCTGTCAGATATTACGATTGCAAGATGCACCATGATTAGTGGAAATTTTTTGCTCTACAATTTTTATTTTCACTGAAAAACTATTAGTCATGGTGACACAATACAGCACTTGGCCATATTGTGATTTCAATTATTTTGTGATTGTGCAACCCTTGTATATACACAGTGCTACTGTAAGAGAATGCAAGGCGTGCTATGATATTGGCCGAATGCATCAACAGGTAGCGGTATACTGTATGTTTACCACTGATCCCTTCCTAATAAAGTAAACAATTAAAAATAAGAATCTCAAAACAAAAATCAATCAAACCCAAACTATCTGTCCTTATGGAGAGCACCAGGGTTACCTGAAAAATTATGCTTAGTGTTACCTGCTGCCATGTAGAGCACTGCTAGAGCCAGGTTGATGGTAAACTCTGTCAGAGGCCACCAGGAGGAGTCCAGCAGGATGGTGCGGTAGTACATGGTCATCCCCAGCACTAACACTATCACAGTCACCAACCAGGCCAGCCCTGCTACCACCAACACAAACGGGGTCTTGGGACCTGTGTAGTAGGTCCCACCTGTGCCAGCACCAACGAAACTTCCTCCATATGCTCCTCCAGGAGATGAGTACCCAAACATGTTGAACCACTCATTGTCTTTGTGGATGTATGCACAGACACAGGCAAACACAGCTGCTCCCAGCAAGAGCTCCGCGCAGCCCAGAATCCTCAGCAGCCCTGGCCAGGACTTCATGTAGGCGTAGCGCTGATGGTACTCCTCTACTCGCTCGCTGTATGTCAGACCTGTGTTGTAGGTGCGACCTGACACTGACTCACGGATGTCCCGTGTATCCAGAAGCTCCTTACGCGAGTTATAGCTGCCGCCTGAGCCGCCATAATGATCCCGGTATGATCCTGGAACAGAGGGTGAGTGTGGTGGAGAGCAGCGCACACCCTCAGTGGTGCCGTTGTTGTTGTTCTGTGAGGAGGATGACATTGACCAGGGCTTGTTACTGCTGCGGTTACTTCCTCTGAAGAAGTTCTTCCAGGAATCAGGGATGAAGCGGTGGACCGGTTTAATGTCGAGGGCGGGGTCAGAGTCAGGGTCGGCGTTGTCCTCACTGCCACTGGGATCGAAATCGGGGCCCACTGGAGGCTGGTCTGGTAGAGGCGGAGGAGGGAGGGGGTCGGCGCTCTGAGCAAGGCGCACCGCACTCTGCTCTCTCAGCGGCCGCAGATCATCAGAGTCTGCTCGGGGTAGAGAGCCCTGTGGTACCTCGTCATAGTGGGGCGCCTGGCGGACACGCTCAGTGCGTCCTTGATAACCTCCTCCATAGGACATGAGGATGGTGATGTTCCCTAAAATCACATACATTTAGTAATGTTCCAATATGGTACTTACAAACAGAAAAGCTTTGGAAGGAAATTATTTGTATTTGTAAATAAAAATAATTTAAGTCATTTATCTTATAGAACTCAAACATGAGAAATATCTTTTTGCATGACAGTTCCTTTTATAAATTAAAAGTGTCAGTTTATACAAAAGAGCATTAAATATCAAAAAATATCAACACATCATTTAAGCTATCATTAAACTATTAATTCAAATAATCATCAGAATTGTAAGGAAGGAAAGAGGAAATTCAGAAAGGAAGAAGGAAAAAGACAAGTTCCGGATTGATGAGAAATTCAAATCAGACATTTGAGGATACTGAGTTGGTACCTAAAAAAAGTAAACTCCCATCACGCGAGGTCACCACAGAAAAAAAGCCCTGATCATGATGAAGTCCCAACATCCTTCATGCAAGCCAAGTCAGAGAATGTATTTTTGTGCTGCATCCAAATTATCAGCACAAATACCCCTGTGGTTGTGATATATTATGTATTATTTGCTTTTCTCTAGTAACTTTTGTGCAAAATTGCAATACAAGGTGCTTAAAGGTACAACTAAAATAAATGAAAACAAACAACTTTTAAAATTATAATAACTATAAGGTATATAGAGCAGTGTACCACAGTAAAAGATTGTAAGTTTAAATAAAATGAAATACAACAATGCTAAGTGAACAAATTATGTCTTCTTTTAAAATGGAAAACTACCTCCTCTGCTGTTGTTGTGGTTAGCACAAAAATACATTCGTGAAAACTACCAGCCTGTAAAAGCCCATTTCTTTAAGTGGACATCTCCTTGAAAGTTAAAAAAAATAATACAAACTGTGCTTGAATACCTCTTTCACACGCAGTCACTCAACACGACTTACATTGGCTTGCAGGTCAGAATGCAAACCTGCTATGAACACAGTGTGCCGTGGAATCGCCTGTAAACACAGAGACATGAAGATCTGAGATGTGATGAGGAGGAGAACCGATGCTCTCACTTGTCTGTTCGTGTGATTACCTCATCGTTTCACCCTCTAGTTCCTATTCATTTCTGAGTTATTTGCATGGCATCGCACTGCTCCGATGACTCCCGAGCCCAAAGATTTGGGGCAAACAAACAGTTTAATATTCTCAAACAAATCATATTCTGGTTTCACCGATTCTGTACACTATAAGTTTACACTGAGAAAGACTGGTGAGTGTCTTTGACTTCCATCAGTGGTGGAAAAGTTAACGAAATACTGGGTAAAATGTATCTGTAAATAAAAAAAAAAAAATGAAATAGTGGCTTTTTACTCAGTGTGTAGTTGTTTTCTTGGACCTACAAAGGGAAAACTATCTAATATTTTACACTCAAAAAAAGCAAAATGAGTTCTATGCAGCAATGGCATGTAGCGTAAGTAAAATTACTCAATTACTGTACTCAAGTACACTTTTGAGGTACTTATATTCAAGTATTTTAATTTTATCTTACTTTAAACTCCACAACAATTTTGAAACGAATATTGTTCCACGTTTCACTCCACTACATTTATGTAATAACTCTGCAGATTACTTATTGCAGCCGAAAGAGCAAAAAAAAAAAATAAATAAAACATTACAGCTATGCACAACATGCAATTCAACAAACCAACATTACTTGCGGAGTCATGGCTGACAATGTAGCTGTACCATCCGGAAATTTTACACATTTCATAAATACGATGCGATAAAATACCCAAAGAACCCTGAATAGATAATAATACCTTAATCAAAATAGCTAAAAATCCAAATCACTCTCCAGAAAAAGAGATGACACGATCGCCGCAACCCTTAGTTAAAATAGATACAATAGCTAAATAAATAGGTTGAAACAGCTAAAAACAGCTACAATAACCTTCAGGGATAGAGTGCATCAGCCTGCGCCAGCTTTATTAATCAACCAACACATGGCCATAAGTTAAATGTGTATCAAGCACATATAAAATCCCAAATTAGCTCCACCTTGAAACAGAAAAGTGCTTCTGTAGCACAGATCGATAACGAGACAGAAAATCATATCAGCCACAGGAGAAATTTCACTGCAGACAGAGTACTTCTACTGCTGTCCTTTACCACTGAAGCCCTTTTCTACCTAAAAGTGAAGCATATGTGTGTGTTTGGTCCACTGCTGCTGTGTACTCGCATATCAGCAGCTTGAGTCGGACAGACTCCTGTCAGGAGCAAAAGCAGCGGCTCGTTAACGGTCATATCACCGCGGGAAGCGAAGGAGGCCTGACGTTACCGCGAACCTGTGGACCTTCACATGGCGCACAGCCACAGGACTCGGCCTGGCGAAAAGTCAACACCTTCAAACTGACTTTCAGACTTTGTCCACCTGTTTCTTTGTATAAAATCGCCACCAGCTGCGGCTTTATCGGACGTGGGTCTCAGCGAGTGCTCCTAACAAGTTTAAGCTAGTTGCGATACCAGCGAGGTGAACTTCACTCAAGCTGCCTTCCGGGCTATCATGAGTTTCCCGCTGACTTTTCCACACATAAACTTCACGTTTTCGATCACAAACGACTCGTATTCAATACATACCGTGACGCACTGGATAATACTCAGCCTGTGGCATGTAAACAGAGCCCGTCGCGTCCTTACCTTGCCTGTTTCCTTCCTTCTCTCCCTCCTTCTCTCTCCCATTCCAGTAACGTTAAACCACAGGTTGCCCTCGGACGCGACCACGTGACCTGCCCATCCCTGTGACGTCACTGAGGCGGAGGGGAAGTTCACCTGTTCCGAGCAGCGAGCTGCACACCTGAGGCGGCCATACCCCGCTGTCACTACTGCGCTGAGGAAAAACTACCGCAATATTCCCAACCCCGTCTGAGGTTTTACAGAGGCAGCTTAATCCCGGCCAAGGGCTGACCGTGTGTGGATATATATATAAGTAACCCACACAGAAAAAATTTAAATTCTCACTGACTGGAAATTTGGATAGAGTCTATCCAACATGGCTGCCTTTTATAGACTATTATAAATGAACCCTTGAATGATAACTGGTAATAAAACGTAGCAACCATGTGACAATCTGTGACATCCATCTTTTTTTCTTTAAACATGTATTATTATGTATATATTACATACATATATTGAATATATATACATATGATACATAATTGGAAAACCCCCAATAAACAGAAGTTAACAAAAAAGTTGTGGACAGTTAGTACAAATACACAACAACTTAGCCACAGTTTCGAGATACTTTATTTGAGTATTTCCATTTTATGGCACTTTGGTACTACTTATTTGCTTGTTTGCATTTATTTGACGGTTTTGGTTGGTCACTTTGCACATGTTGAGTCCATATGGAGCATATACTAGTGCATCTCTGAAAAAATAGAATTTTGTGATTTTTCATTGTTATTTAAGAGAAGAAAAAGTTTAATCTACTCTAAAGTCACTACACGTAAACTAAAATGTTTCAAATGTTTATATCTCAAATTATAAGAATATTTCACTGAAAATGTATAAACCATAATTATAAACATTAGAATAACATACTTCACTTCACTTCACTAATAAATATAGAATGGATGGAAGTTTAACTTCTTGAATTAAATCATGAACTTTTCCGCAGTATTCCAATTCATTTTTAGCTGCACTAGCATGTGGTCCTACAAAACTTATTTGTTATAACAACACTTTGCTGTTGTATAAAGCAGTGTTACATAAAACAAGAATGTGAACAGTTTTTAAAATGCCATAAAAAATATATTTCAAAGTTCTAAATACAGATTGGAGTATACTCACAGTACTGGCAGATTCTGTCACTGAAAAAAGTACAATACAACAGGGACTCAGGGAAACAGCTTCATAACCATAAGCTTTTTACACTCAAAAAGTACATAATTATACAAAATGTTCATATTGTATGTATGGAAAATTCCTGTAAAATACAATTTTAGACATAGCTACAAATTTAAATAAACACACACACACAGGAATGTAGCTGACTGAGCCTAAGCCCAAATGCCACTTTATTTATCGCCCTGCATGAACTCATCTCCTGACTCAGAGTCAGTCCAACGCTTAATGTCTTTCTGTTTACAAACTACTGTGCAGGCAGTGGAATTAGAATTACCAGAGGTAAGAAATATTACAAATGAAAAAACACAGAATCATTTATATTTTAAAGCCACCAAATGCGAAAGAAATTAGAAATTTCCACAAGATTTGAACTCATTTTTGTGCTCTTTCTATAAGGAGCAGATTACTAACATGGAGAAAGTGATATGGCTGACTTGACTAATTGTTGTGACTTTAGTTATCAAGCAGCTCGTCAGTTTCAAGGCCAAGACTGGTGCTGATTAAACACACAATAATTGGATCAGTTGTAAAACGTATGATTGTGTATTAAATAATGAAAATCCTAAAAGCATATTAAGTGCAATGTATTCCATTTCATGCCTTTTGATGACAGCCCTCACAACTTTTACCTATGGAGAGTTTGCTGTTAGTACTTTTACTTAAATCAAGGACCCGTATACTGTCCATCAGTGATCATCTGTATAGCGAGTGTCAAAGCTGCTTGCCGAGCACTAGATGGCGCTCTACAGTTACAGATCAGATGATGATATAACGTGATAGTTTTAGTGCAGGCCAAGAGGAAAAAGGAGAGTTTCTACAAGTTTTAGTCACAGTTCTTCACAAATACCTCCAGCGAATACCAGTGTAAAAATGTTTTAACTCAATTTGTCACTCTCTTAATTTGACTTCACACTTACTGAGTTTATGAGAGCATTATATGTTTGTATTTAAAAAAAAACAACCAACAAACAAACAAAGCCTGCAGATGCTGGTGTCAGTTCTCTCAGATTTGGGACCACCTTTTTTGCAGCCCCAGGGGTCCCGGTCCCACACAGTACGAGGAGGGGAGGGGGTTCTTTGTGCATTTGTCCCAGTTGTCCTCCCCCTGCCGTCTTGGCCGTAGTGTCCCAGGCATAATGTTTTCATCTTTGAAGGCTCTTTTGCCATTAACAAAAGCCAGAGCACAAATTCTTCTAATATTTTCATCCTTCCTTGCTTTTACTTCACTCAGACAAATTCTTGCTTAATTACCTTCCTTCTATCATCAAACATGTGACGGCTCCCTGGTGGCGATGGGGGTGGGAAGTGTTTCAAGGAGGTCAAAGTTCATCACAGCTTGCTGCTCACCCATTAAACTGTTCTTCCTTTGGTCATCTCATTTTAAATTTCTCACATGTAGCAGCTTCCAGGCTCAGACAACAGAACAGGATCAGCTGCTCCGCTTACTTGGGGCAAATACAAATATTGTATAATGTATTTGACAAATGTAGCTCCCACACATGTCCAATGAGGGAACATAGGTTATTCTATATCTTCTATTCCAGATTCAATAAACATACTAGAAAAGTTACTGTCTGGTGGTTCTATGCCTCCGCGAGGCAAACAAGCCGACAGTGAAAGTGCGACGGAGTGTTGAAAAAAGGGGTCGGGGGGGGTTTCTGGGTTGCTCTGATTGACAGAAATGTTATTATTTTCAGAGGTTCAGCTGCATGTTATGCAGTAAAATTTGGATTACAGCGCTAGTTAAGTGTATGTGGGTCAAATTGGAAAAGACAGTAAAACGTGCCATATGATTCTTGGAGAACTCAATTTTTAGTTGGAAAAACCTGAACATGAATATTGGCAAAACTAAATAGGTTAATTTTTATAGGAACAGAAAGTCTTTTTGTTTTTTCTTTCTGTTAAGCCTGCCTATTAAAAATTCTGCTTTGATATTGTTTTCTGTCAAAATATGCTTAGGAATTCACCTTTAAAATATATTCATCATTATTTGATACAAAGAAGAATGTTCTTTTCTACTTTAATTGTTTGTGTATCATCTCTACATACTATTATTTTTCTCTTTTCATTTCTGGAAAAGTTAAGTATTTCAGGCTCACGACTGGTGATATTTTACATTGCTCTGCTTTTTTATTTTACCTGCTGAAACATGGAGAGAGAAAAAAGTGGAATACACCAGTAGCCTGACACTGACGAAGTGTGCACACGTTTATTCTTGAAATAAGACATTTTCACTCATTGCAGGATAACAGACACAATGCTCATCTCAACTGGCAATGATGTTGCCACGCATTGGGCAAAAATAGACAAAATCTGCACGTGCTCACTAAATGTATATATTTTTATTTTACATACTGACCATTATTATGGCTCACAGGTTACAGCGGACATATGAGATGACTAAGAGACTGAAACGCAATAAAATCCACTACATTAAAAATGTGTCAGGCCTGGACCAAGTCTCTTTTTATAAGCCATTAAACAAATAACTCTGTATACTTAAATACATTAGTTCGACTCCCTCAGTTACATGCAGACAGCAGCTGCAACATACAGTAAAACACTTCTCACAAAAGGATTGTGATGGAAGGAATTATAGCAAGTTCATTTGTTCAACACAACGCACAAACATTTTCAATATACATCAATATATTGCATAAGGTCAGTGATGTTTTTTTTTGTCAAGTATTACTACAGTTGTTTCTACCAAAGGGTAGGAGAAATGGCTTTTTAACATAATCATCATCTGCATCGGTAACAGCAAGATCATCCAACACAGGTCAAACCCGAGAGGTTTGCAAACAGTGTTACGCAGACTGTAAAGGGTGTGCAGACAGGCAGAACGCCTGTGTTTCAGGACAAAAATGTTGCATCAGTCTCTTTTTGAATCCAACATGCCGCGATGGAGCCGATACACCACCCTGTGCTGGTTCACCCTTTCCTTTGGCCTTCACAAGAAGGCATTGCTGTGGGTTCTGCTTTTATTTCCTCTGTTTTCTGTATTAAAACTACACTTCAGGGCTGCTTAAGAGGCAACAGTAAAAGTTCTAGATACTCGCCCTGCGAGTATCTAGAAGAGCAGCTCAATAAAGGGGAACTTCGACGATTTTACACAGTAAACTAGATTTGTTGCAGGTGTTGGGAACGAAATGGTCATGTTTTCATCAAAGTAAAGATAAATGTGGATTGTTTGCATTATTCTGTATTTTCTTGTGTGAAAACCCATCTAGGGATGAAAATGCCAAACTAGCTGAGGCTATAAAAACACTGATTATCAGCTCCAGTTTGTGACTCTCATGTATTCAAATGTTCAAGCTGTAGAGATGAGCATTTGTTTTTTTAGGTAAATTAACATCTGACATACATCTTTGAACCATAACAAATTTTCCAATCCAAGTTAATGACAGATGTCTTACCTGTTCTTATAAAATACAAACAAAATATAAACATGTTATTTTGTATTTAACTTTAGAAATAACATTATATTCCACTATAGCCAACTGTTTCACATTGTACAACAACATACAGGTTTATAATTTCCTGGTTTCTTTGTTTGGATTAGAAAAAAGGGCAATTAAGGAAACTGGTTTGATACGTTTCTTGTTTGTAAAATGTAAAAAAAAAAAAAAAAAGTATTTTCACACTTTTGTAGGATGCAGTGAATACCTTTAAAAAAGAAGTGTTTTTTTTAAAACTTCCAAGTCTTAAAAGATTAGGTTTTCTTTAAATTGAATGTATAGGTGATAGACTGGCACAAACTGGCCCTATCAGCGCAACATTCCATTGTTATCCATCCTACAACTGCACTCACATTACAGTGCAGAGATTCCCGTTTCTTCAAGGTTCACATGACATTGGGAAAAAACCCTCAGATATCATGTATACAAAAATGTTGCAGAAAAAATCTAATGTTTTACTGATGAATTTGAATTAATTCACTTGATGCTTGTTCAGTTTTTTGTCTACATGTAACCTGAAATACAATACTGGGTTGTAACAGTTGTGATGTAGGTCACTAAGATAATTATATAATCATTTGTTAGCATTAACAATAACAGTGAATGTAAAGAAATATATTGTTTTAAATGTACAAATTTAGGCTTATAATGATGCTTAAATTCTCTGAGTATTAAAATATAAAACTGTCTTTGAGCATGTGATATGTTTCCATATTAGGACTACAAAGCCCATGAAAACATGGAAATCAGAAGAATGTACTCTCACATCAGGAAGGAGCATGTGAATCAGGTTTGTATGTACAGTGGAAACAAAAAACAGAACCCTGCAGCAAAACAGTCCAGAGTTTTTCCTGTAGAGTAAGGAAACCTCTATACAACAAAACTTAAGCTAAAAGATGGCATGAATAGTTATCAACTGACTGCCTTTGAGAAAAAGCATCAAAGTAGTCTAATTAAAAGTTTTAAAATCTAGTAAATGTTCTTAACATTTAACTCTACAAGTTCACGCAAACCATAGAAAAATATCTGTGATCCTGATATGATTGGACAGTACATAATCTACAGTAAATACTACAGCATCATTACGTTGCTTCTCTAAATAACTTTACGTCTCTACAGAGTACTGTTAGATTAATGCTGCCGTTTGTTTTTAATCTCTCACTCATGAAATATAATCTCTTTTTAAACTCATAGGCAGATGAAGCCAAAGAAATACTGTGATCTATAAAGTGCTTATATGTAGACAACAGTATAGACAGGAAAAGATCATCAGAACAGCTGCTTTGACAAACAATGATAAATAATGGCTTCCTTTTTGACAATTGCCTTCTAATGTGACAGTTTAGTTAGTGTTAAGTAAAAAAATAACAGCATCAAGAAGAAGCATTCGGCCCAAGATGGACCTGGTGACCCATGGAGGTAATTTTCTGACCTGCAGGCCGGCAGTGGCTATTGGGAGAAATACTGATAGGCTAGTCACTCCTTAAACAAAAAGTGGGATTGATGTGTCATCAGTCCACTTTGATTATTCACCACGTTACACTAGTTACTAATCCATGTTTCCGATAGTGAATCTGCAGTAGATGCACACTGAGTTGGATAGAAGTAGGATGCCATTGACATTGTGCCAATGTGCGCTCCTCTCTCTGACTAATTTATCATTTGAACAGATTTTGTCATGGCAAACTGCAAAATTGAATTTGGAATTTGCAAAAGTAACAGAGGATTTAACCATCTCATGGGTGCTTGGCCGGATTTGGTGTTACAGGGTATGTGTCTAGACCACTGGACCATCAGAAGATCACAGCTGTCTTTAAGCAGAGTAGCTTTTAGTAGTTGATACTAAACATGGACTATCTACTGGATTCAGTTGGTAAAGTAATGCATTAAAGTTGAAGAGAGTACATAGCTTAAGGCTACCTTACTCTATATTTCTCTATATGGAAAATTAGGTTGTATTGTCACGACTAAATGCCAGGGATTTTGTCAACCGACTAGACTATTGGTTCTGGGGATTAACATGCAGACTAACAGTTCTCGGGAATTGTGAATTGAGAAAATTGAGAAAAAGTTGAATAATTTGTAATAATTTTTGAAGTGAGGACCAGTGAAGAACAGATGCTACAGCGGTGAATTCAGAAAATAGAACCATGAAATGACTCTATGTCCACCCTTTTTTTAAATAATTGTGAAAAATGTAAATTTGTTTATTACAGCGCCACCTTGCGGCAGTGAGTAAATTTGTTGGTGCCTGAGTAGTGGGCGTAATTTGTGAATTAGTTTGGTCTTATGATTTATGCTGCATAAATACTTTTAGTGGAAAATAAGAAGGAATAAGAAGGAAGAAGAAATAGTAGTGATAATAAAAAAACAAGAGGGGTCTGCAACAACCACGCTGCTTTGACCCCTCAACACTTGAAGGGTGATTCAAGTATCCCTTTTGTGAAAAGACGCCTTTTGTTATTTAGACTCAACTTAAAAAATAGACCTACTTTAAAACTGGTTTACACTGTCAATTCAGACAACTTACAGTACGTTGAACAAAAGCTGGAACATTAGGATCAAAGTTCCACGTTGTTTGTGTCTTTCAGAGTGGTCTTCACCCACCACCTCATTAAAATAATCCAGAAGGCAATTTGCATTGCTTGTGTAGAGACATTTGTGTCATACAGTGGAGGTCCAGCAAAGGATCCTCAGTAAGGAATTTGGTTTTGGTAATACTGCAGCATGTCGTACGTCTTGCTCCTGTAGAAAACACCAGAAAATAGTTGATGAAAATGTTAAAGTCTGTCACAGATCTTTATTGCGTTGGTGTTGCCATAGATTTAGGTGCGTTTCTCTCACCTGCTGCTGAGGAAACAGCTTTGGATGACTTTGATGATGAACGCTGCTGCTTCTTTCTCACTCATTTGAGGATTAAACCTTCCTCTGATGACAACCAACCAAAAAATTGAATTATAATTAATGTACTGGCCACATGGTGGCAGCAGAATACGCTGTAAACACAAGACTGACTTCTGTATATAGAGCAGTTGTTTTAATGCCATACATTTTAGCAAAGCCGAGAACCAAGTTTGTGTCTACCAAATAAATGTTCAGAACAATTTTCATGCTATAAATGGCTAAATACGACATTATTTTCAATGGCTACTATAGGTTCTAATATTATCTTTTTTTTATAACTTGATAACAGAGGTTGATAACAGCAGGGACACCCAACCAAACCGAGAGTTAAACTTTGGCGCTTAAAACCAAAAGTATAAGCTAAAATATGCTAAAACACTCTTTAAGGAAGGAAGGAAGCTGTAGAATTGAGAGATTACCTGGATTTTCCACCGCTGCTGACACCTTTCATATTAGAGAACAAGAACATCCACTAATACTAAATATCAATGATTTAAATCTGTAGAGACTAAGTGTGTGAACATGATATATATTTATAATACAAATCATGATACACAGGGTACAATTCGATATGTATCACAATACATTATAATATGAAGCTAACATCATCATCCACAGAGATTCCTGCCTGACCTCATCTGTCAGTCTGTCCATCACCATAGCAAACAAGAAGGGGCTCAGGGCCGATCTTTGATGGCTCATCAGCTTTATTCTTCTTTAGTTCCTATAACTCTGCAGATCACTCTTGTTCTTAAAGATCGGCACCAGTACACTTTTCCTCCATTTCTCAGGCATCTTCTCACTGCCCAAGATCATGTTGAACAGTTTCGTCAAAAACTCCACTGCACTCTCTCCTAGACACTTCCATACCTCTACCGGTATGTCATCAGGACCAACTGCCTTTACATTCTTCATCCTCTTCAAAGATTCTCTCACTTCATCTTTACTAATCTTTTTAACTACCTGTTCCAGTTTCCATCTCTTCCACCCTGCTTTCCCTCTCATTTTCTTCATTCATCAGCTCCTCAAAGTACTCCTTCCATCTTCTGTCTCTGCCTCGCCAGACAATACAGATCCTTTTCTCCTTCCTTAGGGTCCAACCTCTCTTACAGCTCATCATATGCGTTGTTTAGCCTTTGCCACCTCCCTCTTCACATTGCATTGCATGACTGTCCAATAAAGCTGAAATATGCCAAATTAATCTAAAAAGCACCTTCATTCCATTAAGTAGAGCTGAATACAATTGTCCCATACAAGTTTCTTTATTTTCTGCAACCCTGCATTATAAGTATCTAATTATTTATAATTATATTACATTTTACACACGAAAAACCCACTGACGGACTTACTTGAGGAGTTTAATGGTTTGTCCTCTGAAGCAGGGCAGTCCAGTGTCCAGCATGAGGGTGACCAGAGAAACAACTGCATCCATGTAGGGTCTTTATGTTCAGAGAAGACGCATGTATCAACAAAAATGAACGATCAACAACAAAACATTTGTTGCTAAAATTCTACTTTTTGTATCTTCAGACCTTCACAATGGCAGGCTCTTACCGTACAGCCAGATATCCTCTGACGCACATCTCCATGAACCATTTGAAAGGCGTGGCCTCCATCTTTCCCCCCATTATCATCACCATCTCATCCGTCAGCTTGATGTCTGGCTCCCAGCCGAGGTTACCGCCAGGAGAGCTCTCGAACATGAAGCCAAAGTCTGCAGGTAACAAGGCAGACAGGAACAATCAGCAACTCCTCTCCAGTGTCACACAAGCTCAGCTAGCTCAGTTAGTTAGTTAGTAAAAAGTCCCCAGGCAATGAATAAAAGCAAAAGCTATTCACTAAAATCACATTTAAAAGAAAATGATTTCAGTCCAGACCACAGCTGTGCACTGAGTGCCTAAGTATCATCCTGTACCTATGTGGATGAGGTGGCCCTTGCTGTCCAGCATGATGTTGCCATTGTGTCTGTCCTTAATCTGCAGCAAGAACAGCAGGAGGCTGTAGGCAGCCATGCTGCGGATGAAGTTATACCGAGCCTGTGGACAGGAGAGGACATCAGAAACATCATCTCATGAAATCCTTAGCAGAACTCAGACTACCGCTTAGGAGGTGGAAATCTTGAACTTGAGACTGAAATAAACAATAATTGTAACTTTCGTAGTAATACCAACTTGTAAGTAAATGCAAAAGCATGGTTTTTGTTGATGGAAGTTTTATGAAAACATGTGTTTGATGACAGTGTTTAATTTTTCTATTATTAAAGCAAGTCTGGTGGTCTCAAACAAACAAATGCACAAGTACACAAGCAAATTTTCACAACAAAATGAGGAAGTGGATGGGTCACTGAGTCTCAGCTCTATGCTTCTGGAGTTTTTTTTGCCTCTCATAATTCAACTTTTAACAAATGTTAAAAATTCCTAAAACTAAATTAAAAAACCCCAAAATATTATAAAAAAAAAAAAAAAAAAACAAACAAAAAAAAAACCCTCTACAATTATACAACCAAACTGTGTGTTTGTGTTTCACTCAATCAAATGACTTTGTCTATTGTCACAAGTTTGTACATTCATCAATGCCATTGATTTTTTCCATGCGCACCTTCTGGAAGGCGAGGGTGGATTCATCTCCATACTGATTACGGAAGTAATCGTACATCCCAAAGTCTGTCTGTCTGCCCAGCTGGTCTCTGGACCTGCAGTCTGGGATGCATTCGATCACGCCACACTGAGAAAAAGACGATCCGTTAATGAATTCTCATCAGGAACCCTCACATATAAATACCTCTTTTGCTAGATTTTGTCCATCTAGAATTATAATAAATTTGTGTAGGCTGCAAAAACATAGTAAAGTTATAATTTCTTAATAGCTCTAATCCACTTTATGTACAAAAGTACTTCAACTGATATTACCTGAATCTTTCATTGGCATTTATTTATTTTCACTTCCAAAAGCAATTTATACTCGCATTCAGATTGTGTTCAGCCACGTTGTCACCTTGTTATTGAAATTCTTTACCTTAATTAAACTTTTGTGAAGATTACTATTTAGAAGGGATGGCAAACTAATAAAATAATTTAACTAGAGAGAGGAGGTGCAGATGAGGATAACGGTTTTGG
>KV751320.1:10031812-10055628 GCA_001698575.1 Mola mola | reverse complement strand
AGGCCAACCAGCTGGAAAATATTCTTAAAAAGCCCAATGATCTGCAGAGCAAGCATATCCTAGAGAAACACAGAGGGTAAAAAGAAAAGTCAAACGCAGTTTCCTCCACCAAAATATCACAGTAAACAAGTTCAGAGCGCCAATCAGCTGTACCTGACGACAGTCATCTCCCACTTTAAAGATGGCTGCCTGCCAGCAAACCCGGCCTGAGCCATCTGGATTGTCCTCTCCGTCTTCAACAGAGTCGGATTGACAGCGGAGACCCTCCCTCTCTAATTCACTCACTCCACAGCGCTTTACCTTGAACTTGGCCAGATACGGTGCCTTGGCAGCACTGTAATGACAGAAAATTCACCCATTAGAAAAAACACAGTATGTGGACGGATTGGTTCTAAGAAGCAACGACTCAGAATAAATGAAAGCCCGTCTTTACCTCTGCATGGGTGTTCCTGACTTGTAGTCGATGTCAAGCACTATGGCCTCAGGATTACTTGGCAGGTAACAGCCTGTAAATAAATAAACAAGAAAACAGACAAAAGTGGGCGGGGTTTAGAGAGACCATTTAACATTTAACTTTGGTAGTAGTTTTTTTCTTTACATTTTTTTGGAATTCATCAATTTCACCCAAGTACAATACGAAGATACTTGTTGCTGACTTGGGTCTTTGCATGCCAATCTAAACTTCTTCACCACTATAATTCGCTACAGATTAAGGGTTTTGTACACAAAATGTTTTGTTATAAAATTGAACACTAATACTTAATACAGGTAACAATTTGTTGATTAATCCACAAACTGATTCAAAGTGAATTGTCAACTATTTGCTATAATAGTTAAGGTTATTTTCCTTACAAAAATATTTCCATAATTTCAGTGGTTTAAGGACCTACAAAAACAACTAAAACTAATTTATGATGAGGATATGTGGAAATATTTACAGCTAAAAAAATCAGTGTGGAGTCGTCAACTGAATCCCCAAGAGGTGAAGCAGAATTTTGGCTGGCAGTTACATATTCTGTTGGCAGTAACATACTCAATTTAAGCAATTTAATGATCGTCTTTGAAACACACAATAATCAATCCTGTCTGAAGAAAGATTACTCAAATTTAGGTTAAAAATCTGATATCAAAAAACTTAAAATATCTTAGTCAGGGTTCAAGATGTAGAGAAAAATCACAATGTATCAGACTGCTATATACTGTTTGATTTTTCCACTTATTTTCTGTCTTTTAAATATATGTCTATTTTTAAATATTTCTGAATCAATAGACACTAAGCCCAACCAAATTGTTTTCTGTGTCAAAATGTTTAAAAGATCTCACAAAAAGTCTTGTGTCGTCACTGCAGCAGTTTTTAACCTTCGATACAGACTGACTGTGGAGGACCATATTACCTGGCTGGACTTTGACATCCGACAGAGCTTTGAGACATGCCCTTTTCCTCTCCTCTCCCTTTGGAACAGGCCTGAAAAATAGAAATAAATCAAGTTTTACATGACACCAAAACACATCCTTGTTTGTACGGATGCACTAATTTATTGGATAAACCTTGTTTAGTGAACTTCCTTTCAGTGAATGACATTCTATGATAGAGGTGGCCAATGTTTATCAGCTGTAATGCTTTTGTGGCTTCAATTATGCAAATTTCACATATTCACATTGACTTGTGACACTGCTGGTATCAGCTTGTAAGGCAATGAAAATAACCAAATAATTCTTCTCATGAAGAAGGTAGATACATAGCAAGCAAAAAAGGCTTCTATAGCAATTATTAAAAAAAAACCCAAAACACATCCCTGGCACAAACAACATCGGAATCAGTCCATCCCAACTTGTTTACTGCTGTTGTGTGGAGTAATAGTGATGCATGTACTTGATAATGGCAGACACGTTGGTGATCTTGTTGAAGAAGTCGAACTCTCTCTGGTAAAAGTCTTTGGCCGGACCCGACAGAGAACCCGTAATCTCCTCGACCATCTGTTCCAACAGCTCGCCAATGTCAGCTAAACATATTAGGCTGTTATCAGATCACCTTTGTTTATTATGTTGATTTCATCAAACCTAATAAGGGTTTTCTCATTAGGCAGAAAAATAAATCCACATTAATAGGAAACAATATAAGATTAACTTTATATAGAGTAGTTACAAACATAGTAATACAAGGAACAAGTGTGAAAGTAAATTAATAATTAATAACTTATGTATAACTCAAGCATTGAAATTACTAGTTTAAATTTCAATAACAACAAAAAACACTTTATTTCCCTGAAAACTTTTTAGTAAGAAAGGGTTCATTTTTATTAAATGTTTAAAATGGGAATTAATCTTTAATATTTATTTAATTGCTGGTATTCAAACTTCAGTCCTTAAATGGAATGCTTTGTGCTCAGTTAAACTGCTGCACTTGCTGAAAATCCATCATTTAGGGTTCACTGTGGAGCCTGCACTCACGATCTTTGTGGTGTCCCTCTTCATCAATGAAGATGTTGGTTTTCATGTTCCAGATGAACTGATGGCCAAGAAGCTGGGAGGTCTGTGCCGCCCACAGGATGTACTCTCTCACATAACCCATCTGTGTAGGACAAAGTATGAGAGTTTATCACTCTTTCTTTAGAAAGTCCCAATGAGTCATCCACAATTATCAAAACAGGTGACAATTCTGTTAAGAAATCGTTTAAGTTCTACGTTAGTTTACTGTTTCTTTTCTTGTACCTTATTGATCCCTGGGACTCTAAATATGATGAATTTCCTGCTAAGAAAGAAGCACCATGTCAAAAACATGGGCCGTATGAAACCAGTTAAAGCAGAGTTTACCTTATCATAACGCAGAGCCTGAACAATCTGAGGAATATAGAACAAGATGGCATCCTGAAAAGAGAAAATAAACCAGTGTCATTTCTCTGCTGAAATCACTTTGGGCTGATGCCAGGAAAATAAAAAACTTAATGAGCGGGTGACTTACTGGAGGAAAGGAGCGCAGCACTTTAACCCCATACTGAGCAGTGAGAGGATGAGGAGGGTACATGCTGCTGAAGTAGGAGAGGCCGGTGGGTGGGTCTGCCGGAGCCCAGCAGAGGATATGGCTCAGCTCAGGAGAGTCTGCGTCAATAGTGTGCCATGTCACCAGGAACTAGAGAGAGAGGGAAATTATACAAATTGTTAATGCAAATTCTTAGATATCTTCTTGTAAGTTTGGCAAATGTTAAACTTCAAGTATTTTCTTTACTTGTGTTAAAAACTTTGTCTGTGTCCATTAGCCCAGTTTGAAGTATGTGCGTATTTGTGTACAGAGGGGGAATGTAAGATCCGATCACAAGTGGACACTCCAGACGCATGTGTTGACACATATCAATGACAAGTGTGAATGAAGGGACTCAGAGGCCCCCTTTACACCCGGCATTAAAATGTGTCTTTTGTGAAAGGATGGCAATCGGATGACCATCGTCTCTGGCATCCATATCGAGATCTGATCACTTTCCGATCACACTCTCCCATTCTCTATTCACCTGTACACTGTTTAAGTAAACAAAAACAACAACACAATGGCCGAGCCTGCCAAGAAAGACATTGCTCTCATTGTCCTCATTACAATGGTGCTGTGCGTGTTCCCACGATGGGCACGAGTTCGCCACTGGCAAGGAGAACTCAGCATACTGTAAATGCCTTGAAGCCTGGATATTATATGAACTCCTGCCTACTTTTCGAAGCAGAGGAGAGAGTGCTGTTAATGCCACTATTAAGTTATTGTATGTGGACTGGAGACGCATTTGTATTTGTGCTTGTGTTCGATGTGCCCACAATGTCCCCAACCACTTTCAGAAGTGGTTTGGCAGGTTGGATCACAATCCATCCTCAAAACATTTTGAATGTATTTACACCTGTATTTTTCTGTGGTCTACCACTATCTGACTGCAATCCGATCACAGAAAATGCATTTTAATGCCAGGTGTAAAGGGAGCTGTAGCTGTCCCCTTGTGATTGGATGGCCTAGATTGTTCAAATCTAAACAGGCTTTAAGGGAAATTACCTTGACAGCCTCAGGTACGTCACTGACGGCACCAGGGTCCAGTCTCACCAGCCGGGTCACTTCTGCAACGATGGCATCATTCTTAAACCTGGAAACACAGGAGTAAAGAATCAAGTCAGGAAGTCATTTACAGTCTCCCTCAAAATGTATTTAAAAGAGAGACTATGTAAAGATTTCTAAACAGCATCATTTGAGGTCATAACTGGTAAAAGAAAGCTGAAGTTAAAAGTTCAAATTGGATATTAAACCACAAGAATTTGTTTTGTTTCTGCAGAGTGATTCATAATAGCAAAGCTCTGTAAGAAACCGCAATGAGGACAGAAATTAGAGAAACAGCCATTCAATCAGAGATGACGGTATCATTTATTGCCTATCATTAATCAATTTCAACCTTTAAATGTTCATCTGTTACATGCTAAAACATAAAATGATGGCCAGGCCTGCAAGCCATGATTATTTCCTTGAAAAGATTAATGAACCAAGTTTTTCCACAATTAATCTGTTTAAACGTGTCAACATAAAGTCACGGCTTCATTGCTTCTTTTGTTTTCAAAAAAATAGTTATTAATGTTTCTTCACGTTTCTTCATTCTGTTTTGTATCACACAAATAGAGAAACAAATAGACAACCTTGTTGGCAACTGCATAGCCAGGTAGGGTGCAATACCCCAGGCCAGGTTCACGTTGTCCTTCCACTGTTTCTCCGTCAGACTGATGTATTTGGACCTCCAGTTGGCGATACTGGTTTCCACTGACTGCTCTGTGGAAATGGCCAGTTCCTGAGTTGAGAGGGGGTTGTACCATGTTGTTAGGCGTTCAATCTCGCTAGCCTGGAAAGATGGGAAAAAAAGGTCACAGGAGAAAAGAGAGTATGAGGATAATGACCAGTAGTGTTAAAACGAAAAAAAAACGCCCAAAAAAAAGCACTCACCAGTAAGGCCAGCAACAAAGTCCTGCGTTTCATGTAGTATTTGTGAAGCTGTGTCCCTCTGTTACTTTTCTTGGACGTGCCTAGGACATAAAAGATATGAAGCTCTAAATAGGTGTTTTTGTCTGAATGTGTGTTCTAATAGATCACCATCAGTTACAGCTCAGATACAGAATGAAGCATCTTTACATATTCTTACTCCATCTTCCGGGAGAAAACTCATGATGCGGAACTTTAAAGACACCGAATACTTGCATAAAATGTATGTCTTAAATTTTAAATATAATGCTGATTTTTCACAATATATGATAGTTGAATATTTCCTCCAACATTCTTGGACAACTCAAGCGAGACGATCTGGTCAAGCATTGGAAGTGGCTCTTTAGTGCTTTAAATTTGAAACCTGTTTCACCTTGTACAACCTTAATAGGTTTTAGAGAGTCTATATCCCTGCCCTTGTCTACATGCATACATCGCATACATGTAATGGTTACCAAATACCGATATAATTGGATTTTAAATGAAGATACTGTACATGCATTTGTCCTGTGTTGCTGGTAGTTGCCAATGTGAGGATGAAGGAAAAGTAAATATGTTGAAACAACAAAAGGACTGAAACTTTTGAAGACTGTAAATGGACGAGAGTTTGACCTTGCTGTACTATGTTTACAAAGGTGTATCTTTGTAGTATTCCTACTGTTCTCATACCTGACTTCTTGGATGTGGTGGACATGCCACTGGAAAGTGGGTAAGTGTTGATCCATCCTTGGCCACTCTGCTGGGAGCGAGAGCTGGAGTCTATGTTGCTCCTGAGGTCAGCAGCGTTCATCACTGACAAGCTGTTCAAAGACGGGTCCTGATTATCTGTTTAAATACAAACACATTTAGGATAACAATGACACAAGCACACACAAATTATAATGTTACTCTTCATTAACCAAATCAACTTGGACAACACTATGAGCTTGTGAAAACCCTGAGTCAGTATCACATCTTTGCAAAGAAAAACATCCAACAATATGAAGGAGTTTCTGAAGAGTGAGATGAGCTGTATCAGTTAGTCCTCTGCTGTTGTGATGGTCATGCATTTGAAAGCAGGGAAATAAACTGGGATTTTCACATTGGTAGAAGTTGCCCTGAACCACTGATACTGGGTCAGATATTATTTTATCTTGTAAATGCAGGACAGGGGGCTGCAGACGGATTAATCTGATCCAGGATCGGCAGTTAGAGGGTCATTCTACCTGATGCAATTGGATGTGTATGAGAATGAAACCATGTCTTTTCTCTGGGTCGTCAGGAATGAAGAGGAGAGGATTTTCTGAGGTGGAAGAAAAAACACTTTTAATTTGTAGTTTCTTCTTTTGATCCTAAGTTGATCGAAGAGAGGGGCAGACGGGTGGGCTGACATGATGGTTAATCATGCATCTTGACGCAACTGACAAATTCGCATTTTTCCTCACAGCTGCTAAACATTGAGTATAAAAATCAGGTAAAAGGAGTAAGATACTGAAATGTCAGAGACAACGGGAGAATAAAGGTAGATTGTGTAGGAAAAAAAACAGACCAAGAAAGTTGAGGGCGGAAAAATGTAGAAGAAAAAAGTTTGCAAAAGACAGAAATCAGGATGTTTCAGCAGCATAGTGAAGACAAACTCTGTCAAATTTGTCACGCGTCAAATGATAAACACATGCCCCTGCTGCAGTGCAGTCCGAGCTCCACCACTTTAGGCTTACTTAAGATAGATATCGGAGAAGTGCTGGACACGATAAGCGATCCGAATATTCCGGCAGAGAGCGTGCTCGGGGCCGGAGTAGTACCAAGCTCACCAGGTGGGACCAAGTGGCATGCTGCCAGGTACTTCTTGTCGGACAAAATACTGGCGTAGAAGCGGATCATGATGCTGATGTCCTCGCGAAGATGCTTGTCCCCTTGGGTGGGAAACTTTGGAGCCACGCTGAAGATAACAGAGGGTTAGGTTATAAATAGCTTAGTTAGTTTTTAAATCATGTTTTGATGTGTTTTTAGAGGTTTCACCAAAACTTTGTCTAATTCACTAACTATTTGGGTCAATAAGAGCTGAAGATTGAATATCCATTGAACTGGGGACTTTACAGCTATGCTAGCATCTTTGGTAGGTTTTACGTAGCCAAATACACAGATTTTTTTCTAGATACGTACATTTTTTCCAGACCTACTCTGCTTCTGACTGACAAGTACTGTTGCCTTTGTTAGTTGAGTTGGTTAGCTATAGGAACAGCATTTGAGAGGGTGCTAACATCAGGGTAAGCCAACCAGAGGTAGAGTAAGGTAGGTCATTTATGGCCTTTGCCATCCTGGGAAAAGGCATGTTGATATTAAACTGGTACAACATGGTATAGATGGTAGCATGTTAATAATTGCTAATCAGCACTACTACTTTCTATCATTTGTTCCTTTAGGTTTAGGACTTTTATTTGGACTAATATGCAGTTTTAAGAAAGCACCTCTTGAGACATGAGTGACCACTTGACTGCAAGAAAAATATTGGTTTTGACGTACACAGAATCCATGTGGGTACCTGAAGTAATCAAACGCCGTAGAATAGATCTTCTCTCTGAGCACATTTCTTACAGTTGCATGGGTGAGAACATCAGAGTGGAGCAAGGCCAGACCCAGAGTCAGCAACCTGAAACACAAAGAAATGCGATCACCATAAAAACATCTACTTCACTTTAAAAACGGTCACTGTGAAGACCCCTAAGAGAATATGCAGACATCAAACAACAGGTACTGTCAGGAAATTAAGTATACGGATCACATAACATACCATACAGTATATTTAAGCTTTGTGTGCATTTATGTACCTGAAACGAGGTCCAATAGCTGCAACATGGCGATTGAGGCAACTATTAGCCCCACCAACATTGAGGGATAGTGAGCGTTGTAGCAAACTGCCAAAGATCTCCACTTGATCTGCGCTGGAATACTTGGCGATCTCAAACCTCTGGCCTAGAAACTAAAAGAAAAGATGCGTCACAAACCAATGAGTGGAAGGATAGAGAATTGATGCGAACGTGTGTTTATGACTAACCTCGATCCATATGTGGTGAGGGGTAACGTCTGGAGGGCAGGGGACAGGCTGACTCTCCTCTGATGCAGCCAGAGGATCAGCCTCCACCTGAGCGTCTGAGAAAAGACCCATCTTCAGCTCCACAGTCATTTGCCACGCTCCGGCCATCTCTCGCATAAACTAGGCAACCGGAAATTCATAATATGAGTACAACACATTGCAAAAGAAGACAAAGTCACGGAAAGGAATTTTTCTTATACCGGTACTTCAACTCCAACACGAGCTGCCAGCAGCCACTCCCAGCAAGCGATGGCAGTTTCCATGCCATGCGCTGTAAACATCTTGAGAGGAGACCAGCAAAGATGGTGCAGGAGCTGAGGGTCACACTCTATAGTGAAACAAAGAGGAGAACAACAGTTGGACAACAAATCCAAAGAATGTTTTCGAGACCAGAAACCCGTGTGGGTTGTCAAATAAGAATGTGTGTTAAAAACACAGACAAGGACAGAAAAGAAGAAAAACCTTTGCTGCTGATGAGCAATGCAGCCAATTTGAACATGGCCTCAGTGAAGGCCTCAGGCTGTGCAGAGTCCAAAGCCTCTCCCATCTGCTTAATCATCAGCCGGCCTAAATCAGACTGTCCTCGAACTGCCTGGGCAAAGTGGATCATGCCCGATACCTACAGACAAAAGAGAAAACATATGAGCGGGAGAAGCACAGTGAATTATCTATTAAGTGTAGTTCAAGCAAAAGGTCCAGCTGCAAATCATTCACTTGAGGTCCAACACAAATCCAACAAAGCCACAATGTGCATTTTCAGAAACAAAGCATCTGTTCTTTGGTAGCCACATTTTATCATAGTTTCTCCAAATGGCATTTTCTCTTCTACAAGCACACACCATAAACATTGGTGGTTCAGATGTGATAAATATTTTCACCACCTATGAATACCAAAAAAGTTGATAAAACATGCCAACTATTGTCATTTATCCAGATTTAGGTATAAATCTGATCAAAAACAAGACATTGTCATTAGGTCAATTAAACAGTTATTATTTATCAACAATGGTTAAGTCTTATTTTTTTTTACTGGTATTTAGCAGATAAATAGTGTCAATTAAAACTGCAAGCTGTGTTGAATGGGCCATTGCACCAAGATTGATAGATTGCACATTTTTGTGAGTTGTTGAGATAAAAAAAAAATAAGTCAAAAATGGCCTCAACTTAACTGAAATGTTTACCAAGAAAAGGGATTTCAATAGGGCCATTCCATCTTACATGCTCAGGCCTTATAACTACAATTAAAAACCAGCTGTAATAAAACACAGTTATGCAAGAACAGTGAAGAAAGATGGCTGGTAGGGTGTAACATCACCATCGGATTCTATGGACATGTGACATAACAACTGGTAAAATTTTACCTCTCCTGCGTATCGGTTCCTAAGGTTGAGGGAGGCCATGAAGTTGGAGTAGTCTTTCTTCACACAGGCAGGTCGCTCAGTAAGCTGAGTGGACTGTAAGGGAAAGTATATGAATTACAGCTTATTATGTAGAAAGAATGCAAGGTATCATACGCAGAAAGTACTTTATTAAGCCCTTTCCAGTTAGACACACTGCAGGTTTCAATTATGTAAATATTCCTAATAGCTTTACTCCGACATGACAAGACATTTAAAGAAAGTGCCATAATAATGCTGTCATTTGGCAGCTGATAGGAAAGAGCAGAATGTTGTGATATGCAGGTGTTTTTTGTTCTTTCACATGCATCAGTTTTTTTCTCTTTATTTCTTTTTTTATATACTTTATTTTGCCATCAGTGATTTATTTCATGATCATTGTTAAGTACAAGACATACTTGCCTCTTACATTTAATAAATTTCATCATTATTTCTCTAACTGATAGACGAATCTGCTGTCTAATTTAAAAATAATTTTAAATAAATAACATGTTCTTCTGGATTTCCAAACTTTCCCAAATACAGAGGGCATGCTCTAAATATTACAGATGTCATACAAGTTTTGCCAGCTCTGAAACTTTCAATTAGAACGAATATCGTGAACAGCTTTAGTCATAGATGTGAGTCCAATATAGAGCGGATTTCTTTATTTCTTGATATAAACTGACAATCTGGTGGCACCATTCCTAAAACATTAATAATCATTTGGATATGTCAGTCTGTGACCTACCCCCAATGTGGTGCTCTGTCTGTTGTAACCAGCAAAGTGCAGGATGCTTTCTGTGGCCATGGCCAGGCCTGTGTGCTGGGAGAGACCTGACACCCAGTTCTGATGTTTGTTCAGATACTCCTGAAATGAACCCCAAGAAGTTCAGTAAGTAAAACGATGCTTTACAAACTTCAGTTATTATTTGTGTTTTGAATATAATAGAATATACTGTATGTTACCTGGAGGTGTGATTTGGTCACAGACGGTGCCCACTTCATAGCCTCTTTAAGGATCTCTCCACAGCGTGCAGCAAAATCCTTCACTATGTTCTATAATTAAAGTAACAATTTGGATGACTGTTTAAAACAGGGCCTTTATGGACAATTTTTCACAACTGTTTTAGATAAATTATACTAATTAGTAAAGATGGTATAAATTAATAAAATAATACCTCTCTGGCTTCATATGTGTCAGGTACAGTGATTCTATACGGTGTGTCTGGGATGTCATAATAAGGCTGATCTTTATGAATGTCCTGCAAGACAAAACAACACTATTCATTATTCTACTATTCATGTCATGGTATCCATTTAGCACAAAGACGAACCAGGAAGATCAATGCTACACTGATGTTTTCCATGACTTACTGCACTGAGTGAGAGGGAAAGTGTCTGCAGTATGTCCAACATGGTCCTCAGCACACGGCCACTCCATAACAAGTGGGGGAACCTGAGGAGAGATTGCTGTTGACACTGCTGGATCTTACCCCGCGTTCTAAACAGCTTACAAAAGGAATCAGTGTAGTATTCTGAGTAAATATGCATGTGTGTCAGTGCACTCTCACGTTTCAGCAAGGCCTGACAAATATTTGTCGGCCACTCTGCGGATCCTCTTGTGGATGTGGTTAAAGTTGACCAAGAGGAACTGAGCATGGCGTTCTAGCTCCTCCTCGTGGGCTTTAGTTTTGGGCTAAAGATGTAACATTTAATATAGATTAGGTCATCAACTAGTGATTATTTTCTTTACTGAATTATTTTCAGATAAGTCCATTAGTTATTTTGTCTACGTATAAAACTTAGGCAATTAAGTTTTGGGGCTTTCATTATAGCCAGCAAAATATAAGAAACAGGAAATTAGTTCTTCAGCTCATATATCTTTCTTACTTTTTCAGCCATCATTTGCAAGAAGACCTCAAAAACCTTGTCACTAACAGCAATCACACACTGCATCATGCCTGGAAAGAGAATATAAAAGGTTAACAGCATTAACACACAAGCAACAGCATAAGCATTTTTTCTATTTACCAGATTTATCCTTCTGTATTGCTCTGTCTTCAAAATATCGAAACATGACCTGAAAGCGGTCAGAGTCCAGAGAGTGGAGCATCCTAACAGAGGATTATAAAATATAAAAGAATAAAAGTTATAATCACTGAACATGGTCAATGAAAAAAGAAAAAATATTTCTACTCTGTAGACATGTTATATACCTCATGTATTCCAATCTGTAAACAGACAGCAGATAGGTGGACATGGCAAAGTCTAGTTTGTTGATGAGAGCAGCCACCTCAGGAGGAGGATCGAGCAAGTTGATGATGGTGCTACGCAGGTCATTCAGCTCTGCCTGAAATACAACAACAAATCCTCAATTAAGGTGTGCCTTACTGTGTGTGCATGTATGTTTGTGTGCTCTCGTACTGGAGTGACGGTGTCATTCTTCAATGCAGAGTTATACTGCAGCTCTGAGCGTAAAGGTTCCCCACTGGGAAATGTGAGCAGTGGTGATTTGGTTGCAATCTCACAAACCCCTTCGTACCACTCCTCTGGCCACAGACCTGAAGATAGAATAGGAAAAAAAAACTGAAGGATTAGATCATTTTTACATAAAGTGTTTAACCTGATTGAATGTAAGAATTTCATGTAACATTTCTGTTTTAAAAAAATGTATAACAGAACAAACCTGAGCCCTCTACTGCAAATCCCATGACAACAGAGTAGAGCCAGAAGTCCCTAAAGAGCTTCTGCAGACGTGGCTTTGCTTCCTTAATTGGAGGCAACCTCTTAGTCAGCTAAAAGGAAGAAGAGAGAGAACAAGTATGGACATCCTTTACTTGTCAGACATGATGTGTTTCGGATGCTGAAGAGTTTGAGCAAATTGACCTTTGTACATTTGTATTTGCTAGGTTTCCGCTAACATATTTTACACATGTCAATGTCTGGGCCTGAAATTAGAAGAAGATGGTGATGAAAGCTGAAAAGTTTGTAAATAAGAACACTTACCACTGCTATAACTGGAATGAGGACACCAAGGTTTCCAGCACTGCTCGATGCCTGGAGCAAGAGTAAGAGGAGAAGACGCAGGTCTCAATCCCAATCATGAAGAGCGAACTCTTTGAACAGCATCTTAAAACCTTCACCACTTTTTGGCACTTTCAAAACATTGTAACATCAGAAATTGAGGAGTTGCATCTGAAAATTTAACAATAACATGCATTTCATACTCTGATTGGCCAGGACACAGGATTTTCATAGAGATACTGTATAAGGGAGCCAGTGAGGGCTATGATGACAGGACCCCATTCTTGGTGGCACATTGAAGGGATCCACTGGCAGCAACAATGTGCACTTGGCGCTTTTGAGCAGTAATGTACACACTACACAATATTTTACCTGGATTATATGTTTGCATTTGACTGCATCACAAGGTGAAGCTGCAGCAAATGGTGAATCAGGATTTTGCTGAGCTACCTTCTGGAGTGTGTGCCATACCTTTAGAGCTGGGCCTTTGTCTGGGGCTCTCTCACTGGCTCTCTTCCCTTCTAGGCCCAGCTGAACAAAAAGCTCCAGCAGGTTGACCAGCAGCTCGTCGACCATCTGCTCAGTTTGGAGGTTGGCTGCTATATTACCCAGAGCATTTATCACAGCCAAGGAACAGTGTCTATTTGCAGGACAGAGAATAATTTACCAGGTTTCCACGACAAACAGTAAATTATACTTGGCTACATGGGGAGTAACATATTTCAAACTTTCAACGAAAAGTAGCTGTGTTATGTAAGATGATGGTCACCTGTATCCATGGTCCTTGTAGTCTTTGGTCGAATAGACCATGGAGCTAGCTTTGACACTGATCTGCTGGAACAAATTCCACACTTCCTGGTAGATGTATTGCTAAGGTGGAAGACAGGTTTTGACACTGTTTATTTTCTAAATCAAAAAATAAATAACGGAGAGGCTGGAGCTATTATGCTTACGTTGCCTGTTATGACCATGCAGCCGAGTTGGTCTATGATGAGGACGTCAAGCTGGGAGGGAGGCTGACAGAACTTCTGCTGCAGGATCTGAAGTATAGGCTCCATGACCCTGGGGGTGTCCCGCAATGCCACAGCAATGTGACCCAAAGCCCTGATGGTGTGGTCTGGGATCAAGTGAGCATCCCTAAACAAGAGAGGGGAACATGTGTAAATACACTCTCAAATTCTCATCCAAGTCAGAGTGATCCGATGACTCGCTCACTTGTCATTTTCCTGATAGATGTAGAGACGATTGGACAAACTAGCAAGAAAAGCTTCCACAATCACATTATCCATAGTCAGCCCAGCTTTCAGGCACCTGTGGACCAAGAGACAAAAATGGAAAGTGAAGGTTTTGCTGATGCTAGTGTGTATGTCATTAAAGTGTACGTCTAGATGATTTCACCTGCAGATGTTATCTATGGATATGTCCCGCAGCTGTTCGTACATGGAGGGTTGGCTCTTCTTGCTCGAATGGGTACTGAGGGTCGACTGGGAATGCTCGTTGGTCACATGGATCTTTATCTCACTACCTCCTACAATAAAAACAGTATTTGGTTAATATTAGCACCACCAAATCATGGAACACTCACTTGCTTACTGTTCTGTTGTTACCTGGAGTGTACTGGCTGTGGTATTTGTACAGCTTCACCAAAACAGGAGAAGGCACCACCAAGAAGTCTCTCAGAGACATGGTGACAGAGTGTGCAACCACAGGAAAGCGCTCACACAGACGACCCAAACCCTAAATGCACACAAACACAGGTACAGTTAAGTTTTACACACCAGTAAATTAAAATTGGTTTGCGCCACAAACTGTTACTTAGGAAATTCAGTTGTTACTAAATATTTAATGCCAGGTGACACAATACCAAAGACCTTAAATTAGGAAAAAAGGTTAACATTAGCACATTCACAAGTCAATATATCATGGTAATTAAAGTCAAACATATTGGTTAGGGCAGATTTTCTGTCAAAAATGTTTAAATTTAAATGTTTATCACCTATCCATAAATCAATTCATTAAGTTTTATTTGTATAGACCATAATCACAAATTACAGTTTTTCTCATGGGGCTTTTACAAACTGTACCATGTGACATCCTCTGCCCTAAATATCCACAGACATATCAGATCTTTCAATTCTCAAATACTGCTAAAAATGTCAACATTAAAAAAAATATCTGTCCTATTAAAATACCAACTGTAACTTGACCATAAATATAAAACTTCTTTCTCATTTGTCTTTATGGGATGTTGATAAACTGTCACCTGTAAGCAGCAAATGAGAAGAGGCATGTGTGCGATGATGACTTTACTGGATGTCTTAGACTGCAGCTTCTCTGATAGTTTGGTGCAAAGGTTCTCAGCTCCTGATGAAAAAAACAATACAGTTAATGCTGCATAGATGACTTTGATTCCAAATTTCCAATCTGAACAGAATGATTCTCACCTTGCTCTTCAGTCACCGCCCACACCATGATGTCCACACAGGCAGCATTGGCCTGACAGCGCAGTTTGAGGGGGCTCAGTTCACTCTGGAGGTACTCGACGTCATGCAAGATCCTCTGCAGCTCGGACTGGCTGCTGCTGAACTGTTCCAGTACAAAGTCATGAACCTCCTTCACATAGTCTATCTGCAGGTCTAAAGAACATAGAAAAAAATGGTTTAATAAAATAAATTCAATATAAATTTGAGCAGAACTAGTAACACATTACAATAAGGGTATATCAATTAAAATTAGTTAATGCAGTAATAAGCATTTACAAACAGTTAATTAATGTATCAGGTAATTGCTAACAGTCCTCATGATAGCTAAGGTAATTATTCAACAGTTTCTAACCGTACTATTAATAGTTAATTAACACTGTAATGCTTATTTACTAAGAGTTCATTACAATGAGAAGCATTTGGATACAGACAGCCACATAACCCTAATAAAGCATTCATTAACCTGAATTAATCATTTATTAATGCTCTCTGTGACTGTTATTGTGAAGTTGAAAACGTGTCTCCCTTAAATGACATTTAATAGCATGGTTTTAAACTATTGAATAATGTTTGAATTAGTATCTTATTTAACATGAGGATCATTAGCAAATGATTAGTTGGCATATTAATTAACTGTTAGTAAATGCTTACAACTGCGTTAACTAATGTTAATTCATGTACCCTTATTTTAAGTATTACCTAATAACCACAGAAAATCAGGAAGCGCTTGATTCTTTACCTTTTAAGTTGTACAGCTTGTCTCTTAACATTTTAAATATGGCTACATAGAGAGGATCACTGAAGGTTTTATAGTAGAGATGAAGACCAGGATTTAACTGCCAAGAAAATAAGAATAAAAAAAAAATATCAATGGACCATTAGTGTCAAAGAAGAGCGGACGAGCATCCGCAGTAATGTAAGAGTCATACCTCGAGAAGTTCTGCCAAGGACTCATCCAGTGATTTTAAGAACGACTCAGAGACAAACTGTTCAACCTATTTGAGAAAAAACAAGAGGACAAATCTTAACTTTCTGCACATTTACTCTGCATCCAGCATCAAACTCTCTTAATCAAACATATATGTTCTGCTGCTGTGGCTGCTAACCATGTGGAGGAGCTGTCTGAGCATATCCAGAGGGACATGAAACTCTCCAGAGCTGCTTCCAGTGAAAAGAGGGGATACCGAGAAGCTAGAGCTGATGGTGGAGAAGTAGTAATCAGGGTCCACAGCGCTGCCATCGGGCAGGTATGAACCTGGAGAGAGGACAGTAGAATGATTGAAACAAGTTCCACAAAGCGTTAACAACATGTCCTGCTTCTGCTCAGGTGCTGACCTTCAAAGTACTGAGCAGAGGGATCAGCAGGGGAGATGGGGGTCAGGCACACTCTCTCTGGACTGGCCTGAGAACACAGAAAAAGAGTTGTGTATATGATACGATATAAAAACTTTTAGAGGCTTCACTGACCCTTCTCCCGTCATCTCTACCTGTTGTGAAACACTGGACAGAGAGGAGCCTTTATGTCTCAGAGTGTCTCCCTGACACACTGTGAGCAATGAGCTTGGCATGATGGAGCGGAAGTCACTGAAGGACCGTCGGTGTGCCGACTCGCCCTCATCGGCAGTGGGCAGCAGAGGAGCAACTGGTCGTGGGAACAGCTTGGAAAGTAATGGCTCCTCAGTATTGCTGTATCTGCCGAAAGCTCGAGCAACACCAAGCAGGGTGGGCACAGTGTACCTACATAGGTACTCTATGTTTACAGAAAGAAGGGTTACAGAGGGTAGTTAGCAGTTGCAAAAATTAAATCCCAGAAGGGGAAGTACCATGAAATTTAAGAATTAGATGTATTATATACCTTTATCGTGGGCTTCTGGATTTTTGCAGATATTTTGCAGGACCTGCATGATGTCCATGACTGCCTCCAGGATCTGTAAAAGATCACACACGGCAACTCATCCACCCATATCACCAAGATAATATTTAAAGGATAGGATCACATCACTCCAGGTTAATTCTCACAAGCCCAAACACATATTGTCCTCTTTCTGTGTAAAAATAAAAACTGAAAATTAGCTAAAGCTAAAAGGAAACAGTCTGAAACCTCCAAACCAGAGGGTGCTCCCAAACTTCTGGTCTTGCAACACAATGAGGAAAACTATGGAGCACCATGGGAGACTAATGTTTGAACTATATGGCACATCATAGCCATACATCCATAATCTTATCCATACCCATCCTATCTATGTTTTCTGTCTATCACTCTACTGTCTACAGTAAGTTTTACATTTAACTTAATCTGCATAAGATTTGATTAAACCTAAAGGGAATCTCCTCACATTCAGTATGGAACCTACGTACAATATTAGCAACCAAAAATACAAACACACAAACCTGTCTTTGTAAGGCGTCATCACGTTGCGCAACATCTGAGAGTAGTGTTACAAGAGAAAAACTGAAGTTCTCTGCTACAGGAAGGGTCTCTGCAAAACAAGAAGTTCACCAAATATTTAGAAATAGCAGCTGGAATTTTATTGAATAATAATTAGTATAATTAAAATATTTAGAAAATTCAGCGCAATAATGGAATAACAAGTGCATAGTTACCTCTTCCTTTGCGTTCTGAGCTTTCTTCAATCCATTGAACTTTAGGAAGCCCTTTAAGCAGCCCAAGGAGGTAGGGGACAATAACATCTTTGTGCTGTAAAAAAATGTATTCCATAGCATGATATACAGTTTTACAAATGCAAACTGACTACTCAAACAAAAGTATTAAACAAGAGAAGAGGGAATCAAGCACAATGCTAACCTGCAGGTTTGACTCTACAAGAAAGATTCCTAGTGCGATGACAGCATTTCTCCTCCTCTCATCTAGCTGGTAGACTCCTCTGAAGTCCACGGGGCACATGCATTTTAACTTCTGGACCTGTGGAGGGGGGCAGCAGGGATCTCATCTACTGCTGTTTCCATTAAGGTGAACAGACATTAGCTATTTGGATAAGACAAACTTTTAAATGGACTGAATTAAAGCTGCCCACAGGGCATAAAGGGCATAAGTGCATTGTTCATTTGTGGTTCACACACATATTCGCACATACCAGGAAAGTAAACATGAAATGTATTTTGGGGCTGGGCCATTTGAAGCCTTAAAAGGTGATACATAAAATTTTATAATCAATTTTAAATCTGACAAGGAGCCAGTGGAGGGAGGCAAGCATGATGAAGGATGATGTGCTTCTTCTATTTAGTCACAGAGATGAGCTGTGCAGCAGCATTTTCTACCAGCTGCAGATGGTGAATGGAGCTCTGGCTGATACATATGCTTCCCCATGTCTAATTAATGCAGACCATTAAAAAAAAAAAAAAAAGAAAAGAAAAAAAAAAGAAAAAGGGATTTGAGTTTTCAGCTTGCTGTATGCAAAAGCTCAACCTGCTGTCCTTGGACACAAATCCCTTTATTGGGCCAGGAGCTGGTTTATGAAAGAACATTTTATTGAAAAATCTAGAGTTGAACCAATATGAAACTCACATCACAACTGAACACTAAGCCAATAAATTATAGCAAGGTTCTCTTAAAAAGCAAAAGCTGTTTTGACAGCTAGTAAGAGGAAGTTATTGTTCAAACAGAGAAGCTAGCCTAATGAAGCTGACCACTGGGATTTTGCACTTGGACATTCAGAAACTAAAGTGTGTAAACATTCATATAGTTAGATTTCAAACGGTTAGTTACTAAAGCGCGTTAAAAAAAAAAAAAAAAAAGGTTACAGAATCTGGTTTTGTCAATCAATGCCAAACATTTCCTGGTGCAAGGTTGCTCCTGTTATTCAATAATTAACTGAATATTTCATGGTATTATAATAGTCAAACAAAACAAACACCGTGAAGATTTTTTGGGGGGATTCAAGCAATTATAGTAAAATATTTTTAGACAGAACAAACAAAAACGTTTCAAAACAGGACGCGGGCTTCCCTCAGGTTTTGAGGACAGTTTGGAAGTCAGAATCTATTAAATACACGAGAATTGACAGGAGACCACAGAACTAAATGATTAAAAGTATACTACACAGAATTACTCAGATGCTGCTTGCAAACATTTAAAGTTGCGGTGAGGAACCAAGGCTACTGACTGTTATATAAATTATTCCACAGACATCTGAGTATGATGTCCTTTGAATTTTAACAATCAACCCTTTAGAGTCTCTAAAACATCATAAACCCTGAAAAATCTTGAGAAAACAAGAAAATACAACCGGAGGGCAGACTCTTTACAGATACAGGCACACTTCTGGTGGGTCATAAGTAACGATTGAGTGGGATTATTTTGTGTGAATGAATCCTGCACAGTAAACGAAAGCACTCAGCAGATTAGTAAGGAAAGCCACTGTTCGCTGCAGCCATACATAGGAGAAAGATAAGATTGATTCTCAGAACTACACTTATCTAAGTCTCCTTCTGCGTCCCTTCATAACAAAGACATCTCAAAAGCTCAACAAAAACATAAAAAGACAGAAATAAAATTATATACTGTAGACAGGTCAATAACCTCACAGGCTCCACAAATTGACATACTCCACAATATTATTGTAGGCTGACTACTCAACAAACAATTGTTACCACAGCTCTTTCATCATTGGATATACTTCCTGTTGAGGTCAAGGATAACATTTCCCCATTTTGAAACTCAATGGGTGTGTTAGCTAATCAGTTCAACCTTCAGCTCCTCGTGACTATTTCAGAAGATACCTTCTAGTCTGCTCTAATCCCTTAGACAGAACAACATAATCAACAGCATTTTCAACAATTTAAGATGAAGCAGTGCCTCTATTAACACCCAAATTAGTAATGTTGAGATTCCTGCTCTGTTTGGCGAAGTGAAATATCAGGTAGTTATGTCTTGTGTCTACTTAATTATAACTGTGGCTTTTATTTGGATCTTAGCGCTCCCTCCTATCATGGCCACATTAAAGTTTGAATTCCTGTTAGCTCAATGTTCCCATCAAGTACACCAAAGAGACCAATTTTGTACTACTGTTACTTTAACAGAGTATACATTTCTGTAAGAAAAAGCACCTTTGTTAGCACAACATTAACACAAATATTAAAGATGTCAGAACTAGAATTTGACACAGGGCCATAAAGTTATGCAATCCTGCAGAACCCTTTCGTGGTTGAGAAAATTTTCAGTCATATTTGACAAGAATAATGCATCTGACACATGCAGATGGGCCCTGAGGCAACTTTCCTTTATGCCGGACACTCACCCTGTCCTCGTTCGCTATTTGACGGATTCTGACAGACACATGGACAGGCTGACTGTCACTGCTGCATTTAGTTGTAAGATACAACTCAATTTTAAAAAATGTCAAATTCACTATAATGTAAAAGGAAAAAAAGCAGCAGATATCTACATATGTCATATTAAATGGTGGGATTTTAGCTCTAAAACAATCAAACTGTCAAAACAAAAAGTATGCCAATTGGTTGTCTGATGATCGCCTTGTTCTTATTTCAGCGTTAGTAGTATAACACGCCAACACGCATTTCAACGCAATATGAGATGTGAATGAAACTACATCTTTGGGATAATGGCTAATCATTGAAGATCTACCCAAACTCTGTTTCTGTGACATGAGGAGACATTTATCATAGAGGACAGCATCATTCCCTCTGCCATTCCATTCAACTATTACCAAAAGTGAACCATTCTGAAAATCATTAATACAAAACACCAACGGTTTATAATATGACAGGTCCTGTAGGAAGATTACCTACAGGTTCAAAACAGCTAACATTAGCCAACGTTAGCCGGCTTCGAAGTCGGCAACTATCTATATTATGTCTTGTGCTCTTCTGTATCACAAAATGTTGGATTCAAACAAACGCTGGGAGCTAGGCAAGTTTACTGTGTTTGTACTTTGAAGACACAGACACACCGGTGGAGAAGCGAAGTTGAAAACTGGCCTGGAGGGTCAAAGACTCGGACAGGTATTGGCTTGTTTCTGTCGCTAGCCGTCACGGCGGATAACGTTACCTTGTCTATGGGCGCCTGCTGGTGAGCCGCCAAGGAGCGTGCCAGAGACAAGACGGTGTTGAAGTAAAATCCTCGGCTTCCACCTCCATTTAGAGACATGTTTGCGGTCGCCTTAATACTGCCACACAAACATCTTTCATTTGTCCAGAGGAGCAGGAACACGGTCCGCACTGACAACTACGGCGAGCGCGAGGTCCAAAAACCGCAAAGCAAGGTCACGATGCAAAATGACACACAGACAATAAATGGGACAAAATGGACAGTCTGATCAGATTTTATTTGTCAGCAAACATGTTACAATTAATTCAACTTAAGGCACAGTAATTCGTTTCAACTACTGCTACTTTATCATGTGTTTGCATGAAAACTCCAAAGATATTTAAACAGCTATATGTCACAAATCTACATGTATGCCAGATCAGGTTGGAGCTCAAGCTGAAAAAAAACATACGTAGGACAATGAATTGCATTACATGTAAACATGCCAGACTCACAAACTTCCCTTCAAGCACTTAGCACCTTAGTTGGTGTAAAAGGTAAAGGCGAAGAAACAAAACAAAACAATAAACACAGAATCTGAAGGTCTGCCATAAAGTCTATATTATCCTAAACGACACTTCCTTTATGAAATGAGATGGAAGGCACCATTATCACATCTCAAACTGACATGTCTATGCAATGAAGGCAGTTAAAATTTTGAAAGCATTGACTTCATCGAAGTAAGATTTATACTGATGTGAACATCTCAAAAGACTTCTCAAAGTGCCTGGCATTACCTATGGCAAAACTGCAGTGTGTGCAAATGAGAATATTTATAAATATCTGTAGTGACTAATTACATAAAATAATTAATCATCTACAATCTCAAAAGATCTCAAAATAACTCATAAAATTCATAGGCACTTTTATAGAGTATCCATGTGTTATTATTGATTTAAAATCTAAACCTAAAGGTGACAACACCTCAGTGTTCTGTGGAAGTGTGCATTTAAAAATTAGTCGTACGCATATGTAACATGATGAAAAAAACTGCAACTGTTAGGTCCTACACTTCAGATTAATTTGTCAACATGATTTAAGGCTTCTAGTTGTTCATATACATGTAGCTTCTGCAGAATATGACATCCAACTTTTAATAATTTCAGTGAAATAATGGAATTTCAGTGTTATGTCAGTAAAAGACAATTAAAAAACCTCTCAATGCTTGTATTATAAGGGCTTTAAAATATTTGCCCTCTGGCATAATCTCTCATTTTAAGTATAATTCAGTTTTCTATGTCAACTACATGACATTATGTTGGGTCGGGTTTTGGTTTCTCTTTGATTACCTACAGTATTTGTATAACTGAGTTCAATGTGTGGTACGCGGGTCCCCCTTTTCAGTGTTGAGTGTCCACATTTCTCTGGTCAGTTGATCTAAATAATGGCATCGTTCTTTTCCCTGAGCTCTTAAGGAACCTCTCCCTCTTCTGAAATTTTAGCAAAGGGTTGGCAGTGACTCTGCAGTCTGGAGCTTTTCATGCAGACAATGCTTCCACTTTAAATTGCTGTGTTACAAAAAAAATAAACATAAAAATCAAGAATATACTGATCCCTTTCTGTCTTTCTGTCAATCGCTCAGAGGTAGATATTAGAACCTAGAAGCAGGATTTAAAGAGACGGGACTTGGCCTGGTTAAGAATGTGACTGGCCTGTCCCAGCTTTCCTGCTCGTGTAGCACAATCGTGTCCATCTCAGTCCGTCTTCCAAACTATGTTTAGGAACTTCACAACTTCCTCATAGATAATGAAGACAATGGCCACATCCAGACACACACGACCCAGCCGAGGAACAGTACCTTTGTAAAACCTGGAAAGGAAAAAAGAGGAGAGTGAATATGATTTGCGATGGCACTAAACAATACATACTAAGGTTATTTAAAAATGCATTATCAAAGAATCATGGATTTTCTTTCTATTTAATCCTCCTTCCCTCCAAATCTATACTACTATAACAAAATATATTATGCTATTTTAAAATTTTAAAAATGTCTACACTCACGGCAGACAAGCAAAAAACAAATCTTACAGGTCAAATTATTTCTACATCTGGATCGTGTTAAAGGAAACCTTTATATATGACTAAGTGAAAGGAAAAAATAAGTGACCCAAGGATAGTACCATGAGATATCCCACATGTCCAGATTCATGTAACATGATATACTGTATGTAGTGATTGACAACATCAATCACTTGAAGCCTAATATCAGCGAAACCAGTCCTTCAAATGCTTCAAATATGGATGTTGCTGCAAAGAAGCTACAAATTCCTGAACAAGAATATTTCAGACATCTTCAACCCAGCAACACAGACGATCTACAGTATGTGCAATCTAATCTCTCCTTCGGTTCCTAAATGGTTATGTTAAATAATGGCCAGAAAGGTGTTTTTGAGGAATATATGAAGTAACACTGAAACTGACCTTTGATCTTTTAGATGTAAAATTATTTGAATTACTCTGTATTATCCTGTATTATTTTTGAAATTTTAAATCATAATTAGTGTATGTATTCTTTAGTTATGGGTAAAATTGGGTTATTAGGTCGCAGTGGTATTTCATCTGTGACCACAAATATGTAATGGGTTTATCCTAGTCAAAATTTTTGCCAAACATTCCTCTGATAGTGTGTTCCCAAGAAGAGGATGGCACAGAGGCATAAAAGAAAAAAATTGAATTCTCAATATAAAAAGTGCTATATATTTTCACAACAGCTGCGAAATGTTCACTTTGTTTTAAGGTTATATTTATTAGTTTTAAAGTCCTTCATGGTCTCTCCCGATAATATATGAGTTACCGT
>KV751320.1:10018946-10031798 GCA_001698575.1 Mola mola | reverse complement strand
TCCCGACTCACGTCAAAACACTGAAGGAACCCAAGCTTTGTTGTTCAGGCTCCTCAGTGGTGGAGTGACATGTCTCAGAATCTCTGGCTCACTATGTCACTAACTTCTTTTAAAGCCCTTTTAAAGACTTCTTTAAATGGTGACGTATCATTTTATTTTCATTTATTTACTGCTGTTAATCCTTTAGCTCATATTATTAAACTATCTGAGCTACCCTTTATTTTAAATACGGACCACACAGGAGGCTGTGATATCGGTAGCTAAACATTACAGCGTGTAAAATTGGTTCATATATCAGCCTGCATGCGTCTTGCTCTAATAGGAGGGATTTACATTCTATTTCCTTCGCTAAAACTGTTTCCTTGAGTATATCCCACATCATCAGATTATACCTTGTTTCTATCATGTACACAAATAACAGTACAGGAGTAAAAATGCTGTAATACTGAAATTAAATAAAATTGTATTATTGCAGGGAACAATGACAATGACAACAAGACTCCAGGAAGTTAATGTCCAACAAAGAAAAAGTCTATGTGTGTTACCACTTCTAAAACCACAAACTACCTGAGCTTCATTTTTTTTTATCTTTAAACACAGCTGGCTTCTTCCTGCTTTTATTCTATCCTCTAGAGCTCCACATTAGTCCCACAGATTTTTTTCTCCATAAATCACAGGAACTCTTGTCTGTGAACTTACGCCATTGGTCCCTCATGCTTCATGATCTTAACAGCACAGTCCAGTGTGCTTTTGTACTTGTGAGCTTCGAGACCCTGTTGGATAACATACATACGCGTTAGTCATTCTGCCAAGGGCTAAAACAATGCCATTCTGAAAAGTGAACATGATATATAATCAACCTGCATTCGCGTCTTAATGACATCCAGCGGAGTGTTTCCAAACACACTGGCAGCACCAGCAACAGCTCCAAACAGACCAGTAAACAGGGGGTTAATGACTTTGTTGGGGTCATCACCTTGGTGTTTCAAAAAACAAACAAAAGATGATTATCGGCATACGCTTTTGATGGAGCGTGGTGACTATTATGGCATGTGTATTCACTCACATACCTTTGTACCAGTTCCTCAGTGAAGTCATGACGTAGAAGCGGATGGCCTGGTTAGAGCCTTGTTTCAGCACGGTGGCTGTCAGGCCTTGATACGTCCCCTTCAGTCCTGAACATACATCCATAGTATTGGTTAAATCCATAAAAAACTAAACCTTTTTCAGTTTTTCATGGGTGGTGAAGTCGACGAGGAATATTATCCTTTAAATAACAGATTCAATTACAGCTCAAATGATGTGTTTTCGTTGGAACAGTAGGTGGCAGCAGCGTGCAAATAAAGAAGCCCTCCTCACCTTGAGTTCTAACAATCTCCCTCACCCCATGGAAAAATCCCTTGTACTTTGGGTTTGCTGACGTCTGATCATGGATGAATTTGACCTAAGATTAAATCAAAACAATGATTAACGTGTCTGACGAGTGTTTAAGAAACAAAAAAGAAACTACAGCAGACACCATTAAGTTCTAAGGCATGCAACATTCAGCAAAAAGTCAAGCTGCAATTTGTAACCTCTATAAGGTTAGTTACATCAGTGTTGTGTTTACAGATTATATATATATTTTTTTTTTTTACCTTAATTGTTTCCATAGGACAGACTACGACAACAGCCTCTGCAACTCCAGCCCCAAGACCACAGAGGAATCCTCGCTTGCTGTCCAGTTTACCGCTCTCATCACGCATCTTATTACTAAGGAACTCAAACATCCCAAATCTGTAAAACATTTAACATTGAGAATAAAAAGATCAATCACGCAATGTCAAATACAAATCAGCAAATAATTTCAAATTAATCGAGTTGGGTTGTAAAAAAGAAGAAGTGTTTGGACCATAACCAACTTATTAAAATTTACAACTGAAGAATTGATGGAACATATATTACAGCAGGTTAGACGTCTTTTTACACAAACCCATGAGCATCTACTCTCTAACTGCCAATTAGAGTGGATACAGATCAGGGATTTTTCATTGAGACAACCCATTCATTACACATTCTAGAGCTAAAATAAGTGATTCTTTTAGTCTATTGTGATGACAGACTTAATAGTTTTGGGCTGCTTTGGCAAACCAAGCTGTTTTATTGCTGTACTATGCTCTGATATTTTAATGACCACACAATGATTTAAGAAAATAATCTGCACATTAACCAATTATGAAAAGAAGTTAGTTAGTGACTCTGGTTGTTTTTTAGCAACTTATCAGTGCTTTGATTACCCATTATTCTTAATCTTCCCACATCTTTCCAAATTGCTTACTTTTCCTACAATTACTTTCAATGTACAATTACACAAAACTGTGAAAAGCAAAAATGTTGAATATGTGCCTCACTATAAAGAGCTAAATAATCAGAACAGAAGTTGTTTCATGTGTTGCCACACTCAACATCATCATGGAAGTATAGCATTTTGGAAACAAGCTGTTCTACATCTGTTGCGTTTGTGTTTGCACAGGCGAGGGAGGCTACCTGACAGCTGCTTTAGGTATAGAGCCATACAGCAGCGAGCTGAGACCTCTGTAAAGACCCCTCACCCCATGGCCGTTCACTGTCTGCTTCACACAGTCAACTGTGGGACACACACAAGAAGTGAAACAGAGGGCAGCTTAACAATTTCCCACACCGGTATCAAAACACGTATGCACGACCAAGAAGAGCATCTTACTGGATTATCATTATGAACAGTGTATTTCTGCGGGTGTCTGTTGCAATCTGCAAACAGCACCTCAGCAACAATGTTTCCGCGGGCCAACGTGGTCTGTGTCGAACTTCATGAGTTTCTGTCAAACAGGAAACCAAACTAATCTAGTATGAAAATAAACATGTGCGTCTATGACTGTAAGAAGATCAAAGGGAACTTGTTACTCAACCACAGATATTAAAGGACCTGTAGTGTTTAAACTTTCAGATCCCTGAGAGAACTACCCGTGAAATAAACATCCATCCATTATTCAGAGATCAATGTGCTGTGTGACAGTATTTACTCAAAATCTCATGTTTGGGTCACATCGGTAACCGAGCTGATCAGATGCAGTGTGCAGCAACACTAAAGGAAATGATGGTCATGATACATGTCTGGTTTCATGTCATGATGGTGATATTCTATTCAAGTACATCAAAAACGTCATCATTCATCAAGATTAGATGATTTAAGGCCCGATTTATTTCCAGAGTTTCCCCTGGTGTTTAAAAGAGCTACAAATCAATTGATTAGTCGATCAAACACTTGGAATTACAAGCGGACATGTTAAAGATTTACAGTTTCTTAAATGTATCAATTGGCAGATTTTATTTGTCACTTTTGACTCTCAGAAGAGTTTTGGACTGCTAGTTGGAGAGAAGACATCACTTTGGGCAGCAGTGATAGGCATTTTTAATTTCTTTAGATTTGATGACTTATTACTTATAAAAAACAAAAAGGTTCAACAGTTATATCAATAGAAATAATTGCTACATGCAGTCCTAATGCTCATTTAGTCCATCAACTCTTACTCTTGACATGGGCCTTAATATGGGTCAGGTGCACTGTGAGAGAGCTTTAACATATTTATACTACAAATAATTACAATCCTCCATTAATTCAAAAGGTGTTTTTATTCTTTGTCCTCCATTCTTTGCCCTGGCATGTGTCTGCAGAGTCTGACGCTGTAAAACTGCTGAAAATTGTACCTTTTCTCTGTGCTCACTGGAAATCCAGCATGATTTGTGACATCACAAATAGTTTCGCAGCCAATCGTGGTCCAAAATTCTCCAGCGCTCACACACTGACAGTAGGCTTTTCAGTGAAGTAGAAGACATCTTGTGATGTTAAATTTGTGAAATTAAAAATATTTCCACACTCAAACACACTCATCGAACTCATGCCTTGATACATGTGTGGAAGGAACATTATTGTGTTTGTAAAGGTGGATTAGTGGCCGAGCTGAAGCGTTAAACTGTATCATATTGACAGGTGGCAGTTTTATCACACATAACAGCAATGAAATGAAAATTGCACTCACAAGATCTTCAACAGTTAAAAAAAAAAAAAAAAAACAGACAATGGGCATAAACTCACCAATGCCTCTGTATTTGGGAGGATTTGCCTTCTCGTCTAACTGCAGCTGTGTTTTAACGTACTCCGTGGGGAAGGTGATGCAGATCTCTATGCCTCCTGCTATCCCTCCTGAAATAACAGTCAAAATGGGAGTTTTGTAGCTAAACAAAACAAATATCAAAGTGTGTTCTTCTACCAAAACCGCACAAGTAATCCCTTACGGTTCAACTTCAACCGACACAACACACCAATAATTGTGAACAGGCCGTTTCCTAATAGAGCCCAACTGATACATACTGGTTGGCTGGTACTATTGGCTGATATTGGCATACCACAGATATATCAGTGCCGGCATATTTGCATTCGATATAAGTCAATATCAAAACATTTTGGTTTTAAAGATGCTTGGAATTTACTGTTAATGTGCTGCTGTAATTTAAGACAAAAGTTCATTGTTAACCTGTAAAATATTCTGTTTCAATTGCATTTCTTTGATAACCTCATTTAAGGGATCATTGTAAAAATTTGCATATAAGCAGCTAATATATTAATATCGGGGCTTTTTACTCCCTAATATCAGTATCAGCCCCAAAAACTGCATATCGGTCGGGCTCTAGTTTCTTATCTGCTTTACATATATAAGTATTAGTTTCTAGGATAACAGTTCACGATAAAACTTTAAAATACTTTTACAAAGTAAAAAGTTTGGCTGTATTATACCAAGTTATTTATATTCTACTGCATTTTAAGTTATTCTCATGGCAGTTTTCACATTTAATGATGAGAATAAAGCGTTTTATGTAGCACATTTCATACCAAACAAGACAATGTGCCTCAAAAAACTTTTCAGAACAACTAATAAAAACACAAAGGAAAAGATCACCAGAACAAACTTGAGAAAAGATTCTTTTTCATTTAGAAAAAGTAATAAAATGAAACAAATAAGATTTCAAATTGAAATAAACAATAAAGTAGATGAAGTAAAATGCAGTTTCGAGGGGAGCTTGGAAGGTAGGAAAATCAACGTTGCATGACGGCTGCACACACACACACACACATACAGTATTTCATCTACAGCGTAAACCATCTCCACCTTAAAACGCTTGCTATCACACATCTGCTGTCCAACAGGCAACAGGCAGCATGAGGCTGATTGGCTCAGCTGATAGCAACCAGTTCCTGCCTACTGCAACTCCCCCTGGCCTGACTCCAACCAGGGGGTGTGTAGCCTTCAGGGCACAGGGTGTTCATCACATCACCCTACAGCAGCCCAGCAACAGTCTGTGGGCTGTTTATCAGCTGAGGCACAATGGGGTGACAAGTTAGCATTTACCGCAGGAAAATGGAAGATTTCTGTCAAAAGAACGCATTGAATGAAGAGTTTTTAGTGCAACAAGTTTTACAAGTCAGTTTCTACTCAAATCAAACAATTTTCAATCACAAATTTTGGTGTGGGTTTTGACAAACAACAACAGCATGTTTTTGTAGGAGTGGTAAAAAAAAAAAAAAAAAAAAAAAAAAAAACCAAAAAAATCCTAAAAAAAAAAAAAAAAAAAAAAAAAAAAAAAAAAAAAAAAAAAAAAAAAAAAAAAAAAAAAAAAAAAAAAAAAAAAAAAAAAAAAAAAAAAAAAAAAAAAAAAAAAAAAAAAAAAAAAAAAAAAAAAAAAAAAAAAAAAAAAAAAAAAAAAAAAAAAAAAAAAAAAAAAAAAAAAAAAAAAAAAAAAAAAAAAGAAAACCAGACAAATGCTCAATGCAACGTGTAAGTGCTTTACATTTATTCAAGCTTGAATTCGGGCCTCACACACCTATAAAAAGGTCCTTTTCTGATACTTTAAACATGCTTTCTTCCTAACAGCAGGTCATGCAGAGAATTCCCATGACATGGGTGGTTCTCGCTTACACACACACATGCAAGGCAAGGCAGTTCGTGCATGTGCAATCATAAAATTACAGTTTGGCAAAATCACTGTCTACAAGTTTATTTTTTGGCATTTAAATTGAAGGGCCAACAGTGCTGGTAGTGACACACCCAGGCATTCATTTGGTTAGAGACTGGCTTTACAGCCCTGACTGTCCACACAGTCTATGTCATTATCTGCAAACAAGCCAGTTTGTGCAGTACCTGCGTAATGTCCGGGTGTTCAGGCTGCAAAAGATATAGAACCAGTTTATCAACTCCAACGTTTTTGGTGATATGAACAGGTATGTTGAAGTCCAGTTAGTTTTAAAAACACTGCCAACACCAGTACGAAAGCTCTCAGGAGGAAGCTTGGCCTTCTCATCACAGACAGTTTTAGCTGGTTTAAAAGTTGTCTTTGTCTTAACAACAACTTTTATTGTCTGAAACTCAAATGCACTGAAACAGTAACCTTTAATGGAAATTTGGTAATTACAAATCATCCCCATTATCTTTTTGTTCAGTTTCCAAAAGGTTTTCTGAGTTTACTATTCTAAAAAGTGTAATAATTTACATTCATATATTTAACATTCAAGTTAAACACAGGAGTGGTATTTAATTTCCTTTTTAAAGATAAAGGCTTGAACAGTGTATGGCTACGGTCATGATTGGTTGAAACTATGCAAATAATTTTCATGGATTAGACAGAGGTTGTGTAAATGACACTCCTACTGTTAACATTTTTACCACTCAAACAGTGTAACACATTTGTTAAAAATATACTACAACATTTTAGACACATTTCCTCTTGTTTCACTTAGATAAGAAGATAGAAATGTTTGCGGCGAGGCATCGGTTAGCTTAGCATAGCAAGAAGACCAGGGAACGGCTAGACTGCCTCCATCCACCAAACTAGCATTTGTAAAACTCAAGACTTTTTAACGCACTTATTAACTGTTACAAAAGACAAACTGTTTGAGCTTTAGTGTCATCCGACTCGCAGCTAGAGAGGGATTAGCCTATGCATAATTCCACAAACTCTTCCTTTAAATCTGTTCCATTTTGAGCATTGAGAGAGACATTTTCCCAACCAAAATAAAGTAAGTGTACCCCCATAACAATATGGATGCTGTATTTGCCAGTGGGGACTTGCGGCTGTTGTAAGCCCCTGCATGTGATCTAATTACTATCTTGTGACTATAGATTGCTTTTCATCCTATTGGTCCAACAATCATTCGTTCATCTAAATCCTGGAATGTCCTACATGCTTAACATATTCTCTAGCTTCAATTAAAAAAGGAATCTAAGGGCTAATTCCAGTCATTTCTAAACTGGCAGGGATCCCTTTCAGAATGCTGCAAAACATATGGACTAACAATCTGATCTTTGTCCGTTGATCTATTTTGACAGAAGCATTTGCCCTCAAAGATAACAACGCAGTCTGGTTTGTGGCTGTTGGCCGAGGCATTTTACTAAACCAATTCCACGACTTTTTGTATCTTTCAATCACCTAAACCTTAAAGATATGTAAAATATTTGCCACAAGTAAAAAGAAAAAGGAAAAAAACTTGAAATCTCCAGCTTTTCGTACAACGGGGTCATGCTCTGATTATAATTGACTAAGCAGGGAAACATCGCTGTGACTGTGTGTGGTTCCAAGCTTGTGACAGTCGTGTCCAAAAGTTGACGGAGCTTAATTTGCTTTGTCACTGTGGCTCATGCAAGTGAACATGGGGACCCTGGGCCTCTGAGCACACAGCGTGAGGGCACGGGGTCAACAAGAAAAGCCAACCAAAAACAGGCTGACAGTCATGTACAGAAAATGACATAAACCAGCTTTTGAACCTGGTTCAAATATCACTGATAGCACCACAGGTTCAGCTCTTTCTTAGATCCCTCTGAGCATGCTCTGCTGAAGTTTGCGCATCTGTCACTGATTGACTAAGGAGACATCAGCGAGTTCAGGTCAGGCCGTGTTCTCAGAAAATGACCTGTGGAATGAAATTTAAAAAGGTCCCAGTTTTAAGTTTTAAGTTTAATGGGTCGCACACAAAGCACAGTGTCCAAACTCCAGCTGAGGAGTCAGAAGTGTTGGCACTGTGTGTTGAAGTCGGGGTGACGTGGAGTCATAAAAGCCCTTTCAGTGCGTCTCACAGGGACTCCACTGAGAGGAGAGACTGAAGACCATGATGAACTACGTGTAGTCCACTTTCTGCACGTTTCCAGTGCATTCGTGAAGGCAGAAAACAGTGCTGACTGCAGCCGATTACATCTGCACTTACAGGCCGAGAGCTAAAACTTGCAAACAAGTTTACTATCCGCCTCGCTGCGCACGGAGCACCCGCGGAGAATGTCGCTCCCGGACTGTGTTCTAACCTTCTTACCTGCCAGGATGGCCTTTCCGGGGTGCGTGAGTTTGGCTTTCCCCGCCGGAGCTGCAGCAGCCAAACACTGGGGTCTGCAAAACGGGCTCACAAATCTAGGTTGTCCAGACATGACTGCGAAAATCCAGCCTAACTTTGTTCCTTTTTTTGGACAGTCTGCACCGATGTGCTGGGTCAGCCTTCAAGCCCTCCTCCTGCAGCAATCTGGGCGACTCGTGCAGCGGCGGCGATGCACACATTGACCATTGGACTTGTGATAATGTCTGTGTACTTTTAACTCCGGAGGTCCCTCCGGGGAACAGTCTGATAGCGCCGAATCGCTGTTCATTCAAGGCGGGGCAGAGATGTGCTCTTTACCCCCACCGACACGAAGGAAACGCCATGTTTACCAAAAATATTTAAGGTGGACCGGAGTGATTCTCACTCAGGCATCACGTTCGACAGTTTGTCAGTGCTGAGTTTCCTGCCCACTTTAAATGTAATGTGTCGCCTACAGGGGGCGGTGTTTCGCAGTGCACGCAACTGCCTTACTAGTAAATCTTAACAGTTATTTATACTATACTATACTATACTCATTTCATGTATACTAAAATGTTTCAAGCATTTTACTATTTCAATTTAGGTAATTGTGGCCCATAGCTCAAAATATAAAAAGCAAATCTCATTCGAATATTTCAGTGTACATGTAATGAATATAGAATTATCAAAGTTTAATTTTTGCATCAGATTACAGAAGCTTGAGGTCAACCAAGGTTTAATGTACACCACGATTATTTGAATATGCTTTCTATTGTTCATCTATATTTGTAAATTAAAGTATCAAATAAAAGTACTAAAGAACTTGAGTGAATGCATAGCTACTTTTGGCTGCAGTTTTTCAGGTTACCAAACACAATAAACAATTAACAGCTTCCAAAATATGACACCCTAAGACTTGTTACAGTTTCAACCTCTCCACACCACTCGAGTATTGAATCTAAATACTATTAAATCCTAATTTTTTTTCCCTTAACGAATACAAAATGTAGATCTATATCTAAAAGATTTCTCTTGATGACTTGTTAGAGAAAGTTTGGGAAGTTTGTATACAATCAGATTTGCCTATAATATAAACAATGTGTGTGTTTTTTTTTTTTATTGTAGAATAAAAACTTGTATTACTAAAATTCAAAAAAATTCTCAGGAAGAATATGAAAGACGTAAGCTCAGTGTCGTCAATAGCAACAATTTTGTTTCCAAATTCAACTTATTATCAAGGGTTCTGCACACTCTGGCACACAGTAAGTGTGTTGTAGCGTTTCTGTCTTACAAACTCTCTCGACATGACATAGATTTAATAATGTCTCATCCTTTGTCATCTGCCTCTCACATGTTGAATTTTTTGTCCTTTTAAACTCATTTTGCAACCAGTACATTTTCACTGTAGAATTTATGCAATATTACAAATATTTTCAAAAACTTAACTGATGTTATTGTTATTGTTAGTGACCACAGCAGAAAGGAGATGCGCTTAAGTTGTCATGTGGCCGCTAATCATGCAAATAGTAAAACTCAACATACTGTAACAACCTTTTTCTTCGACCTGCTGTTGGTAGAAAGTTTGACTGCTGTTTGTTTCCACCTAGTGGTTAAATGACAAGATCTTTATTGACTCAACAGATGTTATACATGAGTATTATTAGCAAGGTGGAAGTTCAGGGTGAGGCGTTCACAATCAAATATTCCCACAAACGCATAAACCATTAATCACAAATATCTAACAGTATTTCATATATTTCATTGTATTCTCCACCTGCCTGTGGTCATCAGACTTTACAACTCCCTGCTCAGAGTTGTCAGACACTTCGAGTCACTAGACTGAACCTAGATTTATTTCACTGTGTCACAGTTTCACACTTAACTTATTAGAAATTATTTTGACATTGAATTTATTTTGGCGTCACTGTTAATATTTGTTAGCGGATATTTCCATTGTAACAACTACTGTGCAATAACAGAATTCAACTGCGATATTGCATACAATATACTGCATTTTTCCTTATTTATAATGTACAACACTTTTATACACTTTTGGACCTGTGATTTTATCAGGTTTTTCTCCAATTGTGCACTGTGATGCAGGTGTAAATATTTTCTATTGTTTGTATTGTTTCTACTCTTTGCCATTTTCTACTCTCATTTGGAGCAACTGTAATGAAACCCAGTGTCCCCCCCAGTAATTAATGAAGTATTTCTGATTCTGATTCTGTTTAAAGGCCCAATTTAACCAGATGCTCCCCCCAAATCCCAAATCCTTCAGCAAGGTACTACAACAATTACTCTATTCATTGATCAAGACAGTTGGAGCATAAAAGTTCAAGTGTCAGAGGTAGCAAGAGTCAGTTTGGGCTTTGGGCCTGTCTAACATTAAAAAAATAATACAGCAGTTGTTGTCTCCCAGTGTTTTGGTTTGTGGCAGTTTTAATTTTCTGAAACATGTCTTCTTGCGATAACTAATTACTAAATGTGGCCGGTTCAATGTGAAGGATTTCACATAAACACACACACACACACACACACACACACACACACACACACACACACAGCCTATGTTTGATTTACGACTTCCGAGCCTGTGCCTCAAACCATCCCCCCTCGGGTCAGCCACAAGGGTGGGGTCGACAAGGTCAGAGGCCCCTGCGCTTGGCTTTAGTGGAAACGGGTTCATGCATTTAATAATAAAAACGTATCTGTAACTGCGAACGTGTTTTTCCCTCAATTTTTGCAATCCTCTGCTTGCTATCAGCCCTTTGTCACTCACGTAAAACTGAGTGACAAAAGGAAAGATTTCGTGGGATTACTCTCTTGTATTAGTATGGACTCTTTGTTCGCGTTCCGCGCTGATACCGCGCATGCTCCGTGTGTCTCCTTCAGCGTGCCCTGTTCTCCTTATAGACAGTGCTAAGCTAAGCTAGCTGTCAGTCCACTCAGCAGCATCACGTCAGCGGCACTCCGGGCTTTGCAGACTTCCCGTCCTGACACCTTCGCGTTGGTAAGCGGTAAAGCACTGCTCATTCATTTTAAACAAATTGTAAAATTATAGGCTTACGTTGCCAAGTTGTCTGCCGCCTAAACTACGTTACTCTTCAAGGTTAGACACATAATAAGTTAGCATGTGGAACGATTTAGCTAACGTTAGGGCTGTTATGTAATGATGTCTAGCCTTGTAATGCACAGTTTAATCCTTGGATGATAGGGTTCCCGTTTGATAGTGCACAGAGACAAACCTGTACGGTTAGCTAGGCGTTTGCTAACCGTATCTGCTGCTTTGTGAATAAGATAAGAAGGGGTGTGTATGGGGGCAGGCAGGGCACTGTGAATATTGCGACTAGAAATAACCAGCTGCCGTTTATCTGTCTGCCTTTTCCCTGCTCGTTAGCCTAGCTGTTAAAAACCAGTGACCCACGCCTCTTGCACCGGCCCATCTGTTCTCCTTTGTCCCAAATTAACGGCAGCCATTAGTCTTTTGCTCACTTAGGAATACAACCCATCCGGCTGTTCGTGCACATGAAATATTATCAGTAATTGTGAGAATTTGATAAGGGCATCACTGTTATCACGTACGTTAAGGGCCTTTTGTCCCTATGCTTTAACACGATCCCGCTGAGCTGGAGGTGCACATCTTGCTCTGGTTGTGCAGGATGCTGCCCAGCCTATTTTTTGCAGGCTTCCTTCTGTGCTGCCCATGAAGGAACAGCCTGTTCCCTTCTGCTGGGGCTCACTGGGACATTACGGTTACTGTTATCTGAGTTTAAGTCAAACTTCCAGTGTTTTCTGCCTCTCCTGCCCACCTCAGGTCAGGATAAGCTTTGCTGGTGATGCCCCTTCTAGATGGGCTCAAATCTGATGTTCACTCCGTCCTTGTTAGTCATTGTGAGACGTGCAAAGAAAAGTGGAGTTCTGAGCTTCAGTCTGCTTTTGTAATCATTGTTTGACTTATGTCAGTGGCACTGATCACATTTTATCTTGTCCAGCACAATGGCTGTCCCTCCTTCATACTCAGACCTGGGCAAAGCTGCCAAGGATATATTCGGCAAGGGCTATGGTGAGTCTGCTCTTAGCGCAAAGAGTCAATTATTTACTGTTAGGAATTCCTGAAGCACTGGGCCTTTTTGAAAGTTCGGGGGCTGCTAGACTTCTGTCGAGTGTGCAGGTGATAGAAATACATTGATGAATATATATGAATATATAAATACATTGATGAATATATGTGATATTGGTTGCAGTAGCACAATACGCTAATATACAATACAGACAATTAGCTTCAGATGGAATATCAACCTTTTAAACTAGACGTAAAATGTTTGGATATTATGAATATGAGTTTATGGTATACAATATATATTTTTCACATTTTTTATTGAGGGCTCAGAGATTGATAATGTAACATGCCACAATATGGGGGAAAAAAAGGGAAGAAAAAAATAATGTTAAATCAA
>KV751320.1:9994531-10012217 GCA_001698575.1 Mola mola | reverse complement strand
CGTCTTAATTTGATGTCCAGCTGTTTCCTCCGTTGCTGGGGGACCACTTCAATCCTCTCTCAAACAAGCTCCACTCCTCAGATCTGTACGTGAAATACAGTCGATTGTCCTCTGAGTGGTTCCGGTCAACACTTCATAGGATTATGTCAGAGATTGTTGTGTCCTACATAACTGTCCTCTTTATTTTAGTAATCATGCATCAAAATGTTTTTTTTGATCTGATTTTGTTGTCATGATTATTAGGCTTTTATTCTTTGTCAATTAGACACAGCACTTATTTTTTTCCCCCAAGGTCAACTAAGTTAATTCTAATAATAAAAAAAAAGAAAAAAAATGTCATTGTAATTATTTCATATCCAAAAAAATCTTTTTCTTTTTGGACTCATGTTTGTGTGGTCACCCTCTTTTTGCTCAACTTCTGGTCTACACCATGGTGGTCCTGAGGGAAACACCACAGTATATCTGGCTCTGTGGCCACTCAAAGCTCCACTACTGTCTCTGCTGTTCCTCTGCCACTATGTGCTGAGCATTTAGTGTGAAGTGTATTGTTTTAACACTTTTCCCACTCAGATTTAGAATAACCTATAATATATTGTAATTATATAGAATTGTTCTCTTTTGAGTAATCTCAATTAGTAACCTTTTCTGGAGCTTTTACCACCTTTCAGGGTCCTTTCATTATGAGAGAAACTGAGACAAAGTAGAAAGCTGTAGAAAATGTTCCTGCCAGTCCTGTTAAAGGTTGTTCATTTCATATATTTAATCCGCACAGAAACAAAAATGTTTAAAAATACCTTGTGGTTTTGCTCATCAATATTTCCTGGCCTAACTGTTAGCAATTTGTTTAAGATATTTTAAGTGAAGCCAATACAGCCATGAGTTATGGAGATCAATTGGCTGCAGATAAGCTTTTCCCAAAATAGTGAAACTTGCTTTATTTAGTAGTTACACAAAATGTGTGATTTGCAGGAAGCTCAAGAAAAGCTAAGAAAAGTCTCAGCTGTGTTTAAGTGATGTTTTTACTTTCAAGGCACTCACTACACACTAAAGTTTGTTTAAAAAAAAACAAAAAAAACTGAATACAAGACAATAACATTCATGAGTCATTATATTTCATCAGGTCATTATTAAACATTTTGTCTTAATTCTAGTGTAAATTTGGGTTATGTTAATTGTTTGTAAATGTAGATTACATCCAAATCTCCAGATTAGCCATTAAACTGTCCCTGTTCCATCTTCAACACAGTTTCAAATACCTAATAATATACACTTTTTTCTAAATAAATCCATAAGGTAATATAAGTGTGTCCTGTAAAATATCTCCAGAATCTGGAGACTTGCACTAGCATTAATAAACAGTCTTGTTGTATTTGACATTTATGACAAAAAAAATCCCAAAATGTGTTGGCATTGAATTGAATGAACTATAATAATCGGAAACTCCCTTTTAAAGAGAATAAAAATTGGCCGTAGTCCCACTAAGTATGATTGAGCTACCGAACAAAGCATTCGTGAAGAAAAAGAGGATAAATGAGTCCTAAAATCAAATCTGCATATCTGTGGTATTAAGCCATTGAGAAAGTTTTTTATTTGTCCAGGTTTTTACGTATTTATTATTCGAAGTTCTGCCTCCACTCCAGAACAAAAGATGCTGCCAGCTGCTGAGGCCTGCAGACATGCTCAAACAAACAAGTGTTTGTCATGTTCACTGTCTTAGAACAACAGCCATTTAGCATCAAACAATTTTTACTTGGGTCTGATGGAGATGTCGTTAGTCCAACGCTATTTTGGTCATTAAAAAAAAATGAGATGCACACAAAACTAAAATTTAGAGCTGATTGGAGAAAAGGGAACTGTCAAAAATTGCTCCAGAGTTTGGTCGCTAGGACCGATCAGGTTGCCAAGGCTATACAATGCATCAGCAAATTGCACAATTTCGCCACTGAATACACTAAAAATGTTATTGTAAGTGTCTGTTAACATGGACCAGATACCTACAGTGAAACACCTGTGTGTTTTTGACTCAATAACTGCAAAGATACTGTAAAAAAAACAAATGTTTCTGCTTCCTGTTGCTGATGGGGCTAGTCAGTTGCCGAAGGGGATATGTTTACAAAAGACAAGCAAATGTGAAATGGATAGATTCCAATTAGAATTTGTTGTTGAGCTAAACGGTCTGAAGTCCATACTGGAGTTAAAAAAAAAAAAAGAAAAAGAATGTACTTTGTGTAAGTTTGGAGCCTAAAACTTCAGGAAATAGGTCTTAGGTTGCAAAATACCAGAGTCCTGACGTTGATATATTGGCCCCAAATTGGCAGTAATTGGCAAATTGATGAGCTACTGTGGACATAAGTATTTTAATTTTAGTATTTTCCATTAAATGTAGTGCCTATAAGAAATAGCAGCAGATGTTGCAAAAATATCTCAACTATCTGGATGGCTAGATACCACTGGAGGTTTTTCATAGATTACACTGACCCATTAACAGTTTTGGGACTTCGCATTTTCAAACTCCATCACAGGATTGACATCAATTCTCAACAGAGCATCGTCTTCATTGTCATTTATCTGTTTTTTTTCTCCTCACTCTTTCATAACAGCGCTTGAAAGCTTTGGCTTTGAGTTGCGTCATTAAAGTTTCATAAATGTATCACGTCTCACACTGTTTCTTCATGGTTTAAAGAATGTGAAACATCCAGCCTTTTTCCTGTAGAGGATTTCACAACAGATTGACCTTCGCCACCACTTGCTTGCAGCCTGTCTGGGAGTATTCATGCCCCCCTACCTCAGGGTAGTATTCAACCTCCCCTGCGAGGCGCTCTATGTTCGTATGATCCGGGTAGAACCCCTCTCGAGTCAATTCATCCAGGAAGCACTCCATGATGTGACCTTTCTCCAAAAGGCCCAGAGCTAAGATCTCAGCCTCCGTCCACAGTGGATGAAGCTTCTCCAGTGAGTTATGCAATACTGGCGGCAGCTCCTTCACTAGATACCCATGATGGCCAGATGCTGACATTGCCATAGAAACGCTCGAGGAGTTGTGCAGCATATATTTGGTGATGTGTTCATGACCCAGATTGCTCAGGAACAGGTAGATAGCATTGAGATACTCGTTGGACTGTTTGAAGGCCACAGCTTGCCACAGCGTGTCCAGGATCTCACTGTGCATGTGCTCGACCTCATCGAAGACGAAGAGCGGGATCTTCTCCTCCTCCTCGGCCCGTTCGACCATCTCTGAGATGACAGCGGAGAGGTTGTGAGAGCAATGCAGCACGTCGGCCTCCTGGGGACAGTGGTGGAGGACGTAGTATTGCAGCACCAGCGTCCCCCCCACTATGGAGCGGAAGTGTCCGGCCAGGAGGCGTCCCAGGTGGCTCTTGCCCACTCCTGTGGGGCCGTGTAGCGACACCACCAGGGGCTTGTTGTGGACGTAGGTGGACAGGTAGTCCTTCAGGTGGGACAGCAGGCCATCCACTGCCTCCTGCTGCCCGAACACTTCTCTCTTCAGCGTCCTCTCCAGCCCCTCCAGGTCATACCTGAGAACGTGGTCATCAAGGTTTTCTATGGCGTTATAGACCTGCAGAGAAACAGGAGTAACACTTTACAATAAGGGGTACATTAATTAACATTACTTAAAACAGTAATGAGCATTCACTAACCGCTGTCTGCTATCAAGAGGGGTATGACTTCACTTTGCCGTAACAGTGTCGAAACTGAGATTTATTTCTATTCTAAAACTAAACCAACTATCGAATGCTCTGCCCACCAGTCAAGTCGCAGTTTACATCCACGTCAAGACTCATATATGTATGAAAGACTTTACATTGAAAAAGAATTGAACGAAAAGTGATATAGTTCCTGGCAGAATGGAAGTTACAACTGTTTGAAGATCTACACAATCAGCAGTTTAAAGGTGAGCAAGGTCAGGTTCATCATCTCAGTGTCGGACCACAGCCTTTTCTTCTGTTCCTGATGTTGGTATGATGTTGAATAATGGCCAGAAATTTGATTTTCACAGTATTATCATTTGAAATGTGACCGTTTGGACATAAAATGTGATTATTTTTGAGTGATAATCTCCAAGAAGCCTTCAAGTGTGGAGGTGTTGTTGCAAAGGTAAACACATCGTCCAAGTTTATTTCTACTCAAATACTGATGGTAGTGGATCGTACCAATTAATAAAATGTATGTTCTTTTCACTACGGAGTTAAGTACTTTTAATGCGGTGAGACCAGACAATAGAGAGATGCCTAGATTAGGACAGAATCCCCGAGGCTGAAACAAGCTCGACTTTACCACACACTTTTCTAAAGATTAAACACTGATGTCGGGACAACCCTAAAGCCCAAATGACAAGCACGTTTCTATTCTTAGTCTGAATGAACGCTGACATGACTGTGCATGTAGGCAAAGCTTTGTGTCAATATTTACATCTCACATACTCAGACAGGACGGTAGAAAAATCTCATACTCAGTCGTTGGAGTGTGAAAAAAACAAGAGGAGCCAACAATGCAAACAAAAATATGCACCAGATTTCATGGGAATCCAAATTTTTCCTACGAAACAGCATTTTGACTTGTTTCTAGCTATTGAGTTTTCACATTGTTGCATACTTCTGAGTGTAACTGGATCGGTGTTACACTGGGTTTGGTTTGTGCCAAAAAGCACAATAGGGTTGGACCCAGATGCAGACGCCGCAGGCTGGCCAGGATCAGATAATATTGTTTATTCAATAAACAAAAATTTACCGCTTGTAATGCAGGTGAGGCTAAAAAAAACCCAGTGGAACTAAGGCAAAACAAGGCGAAACGGGAAAATCACAGTTCAACGAAACAAACAACAAAGTGAAAAATCCACAAGAATAAACGTAACCGAGCTCAGACACATGAAGTAACGCATAGAAAAGGGAAGGAGAGAGGAGCACGCAGAGTTAGGGCGCGCTCACGCTTGCCCCAGTTGTTTCATACCGTGCCAACGCACGATTGTCCCTCCTGCCCGCATTCACACCGCTCCAAGTCCAACCGTGCCTGAGCGCCGTCACTGGGTGTACATACGTCATCACGTCGAGAGAACTTTACTGGAGTTTTGGCTTATTACAAGTCTTTTTGTTCAGATCCTGGATTTATCGACTACGGGGAGTCAGCAGGACACGAGGGAGGCACTCAGTTATACTATCGTGTCCGCAACGCGTATTTGTGCCTGCGCCTGTGCATGAGCAACCGTCCCATTCCGAAGCACAGCTCTTCCAACCGTGCATGAGTACGGTCCGGAGGGCTCACACTAGTAGGTCAAATATGCCCAGGCACGGCACAGATGAAGCAGTTGGAGTAAGTTAACTCAGTGGAGACACTAATGTGGCACATCAGCCAACAATCTCAGTGGTGGGAAAATAACAGGAAATGTCAAGCATGTTATGGCACACAAAGAAAACAAGAGACAGGCCACTCAGTGGAGTGCGTGACCCTCCGCCTCCCGCTTGGGATTGCCCCTGAAAAACAAAAGAACTCAAATGCCCCGGCTCAGCATTTGCTGATCGCTGTGTTCCAAAAGATATACGTGAAAAAGAAATAAAGGTCTCTCCGGGTTTTGGTGTTATTGTCATGTTTCGGGATCAAGATAAGATCTGGATCTCTCTTAAAATGCAAACCTTGGTTCCCTGATATAAGATATATACATAACATGAAAATCTCTAGTATTTTTTGAATATATATACATATATGCGTGTGTGAGACACTGTTTAGTAATGATTGTGTCTATGTAAAAAATTTGTTGAAAAATTGCCCATTCCCCACTGTTGTGTGATGAATAAAGTAATATCTTAATAAACACATCTGTTTTTGTTTTATAGACAAACGTGAATCGATTTTACTCAAAGAAGACAAAGGCCTTGATACAGTTAAACAAGTTAAAAAGTGTTAAAAATGCATTTTTCCTTCCACATCAACTTCAGGCCTAATTGACGACATGGAGAAATGGCAGAGGATGCTCACAGCGTATATGAGGCTAATCAGTGGCAATAACGGTATACATGAAAAGGTCAGTACATTTTTTAAAATGAGTAAATTTCACCATTTTTTTTCATAATTCCTGCTTTAATTTGCTTTGAAGTAGCGACGTGTAGCGCAGGGTGTGCCAGTACCCTTACGCATCACTGTGGAGAAGGTCTGACCGCACCCAGCCGGGGGGAAAGAGATTTGAGTCCAGCTCGGCCTGCTTCCAACATTAATAGCTAGATTAACTTTAGTAAAAGCTCAACAGGCTGAATGGGACCCACGTGACAGCTAAAATGCCTTTAACACAGTGGCGCTCCTCCTCAGTAATCCCACTCAAAGTGATGACTCTCACTTAAAAAACGTCTCACTGGCTGCCTGACAACGCAAAAGCTAATAAAAAACAATTTTGAATACGTGATCCAAAGCCTACCCAGGAAGACCTGATGAAAACGTCTACGTCTACTGCAAAACGTTACCTGGACGAAGACGATGGCCAGCAACAGGTAGAGGCAGTGCTTGGCTCGACTGTGCTCCTTTACTGGGCCCGTGCACCTCTTTGTGTTGGGGAACAACACCCGCCTCCTCCTCCTTCTTTTCTTCCTCTGAGGTACAGAGGAACTCAGGGCAGAGTAGGTGGAAGGGGAGAGCATGTCAAAGGTGAAGATTTTGGGACTGGTTCTCGTTGCGGCCCCTGTGATGGTCCCTGCCTCTCCCAGCGCCAGGGCCAGCTCCTGGCGTCGCTTCTTCAAGGCCTGGTACTTGTGTTTGATGCGTATGACGGCGTGCAGGGACGAGGAGAAGCTGGACAGGCTGGGGGCCGCGTCATCTCTGGCCTTTTGATCTTGCTCTCCTTCAATCTGCACCCCTCCGTCCATCTCCTCGTCCATCTTCCCCTCTAGCTCTCCCTCGGTGAGAGAAGCCGAGGTGCCGCTGTCTCGGTCGCTCATCTGTAGAGTGAAGGAATCGATCACTTCTTGTGTGAGAGTTGTTTGAAGTGCAGAAAATCCAGAGAGTTTTTAGCCAATTTCCTTCCCGTGTCAGCATGTCTCAGCTCATTGTTTTGGTTTTTAGCACCACTACTTCATTGCCTTACTTGGGCGTTAAGCGGCTTAAAACTTACTGTGTGCCTCAATGATGTTATGTTTAAAGGACAACTCTGGTATTTTTCAACCTCAGACCGATTTCCTGGAGTCTGGGCTCTTAATCTCCAGAAATAATGTTTAGAAAATTACTTCAGTGTGGAGTTCGTTCACTTGGGGCCCGTTTCTCAAAGGAGGTTCAACAAACTCTGAGTTTAACACTGAACCCTGAGTTTTGGAACTCTGAGTTTTCGGTTTCTTCAGAGCTGATTTGAGTTAGTTTTATTCAACTCAGAGTAAGTTAACTTCGAGTTAAGCGCATGGACCATGACTATAAAAAGCCCAAATTAATGGAGCCCCGATACCACGATTCACCATGGCAACAGCCAACAAGGAGAGATCCGCGTACTTTACCCCGCTGGTTAATAAGTTAATAATCCGCTACAAGGCACTTTACATACGCCACTGATTGAGTAATTGACAGCGATTTTGGCTCTGCACGAGGGCAGAGACACAGAGAAAATTGAGGTTTGTTGAGGTAAACCTGCTTCCGACCAGGTTAGGTCACAGACTCTGTCACCCCATCAACTGACTCTGAGTTTAAGTTACCTCTCTTTGTGAAACGGGTTGGAGTTACTCCTCTGTGTCGGGTCTTCCTGAAACAGAAAACCCAGAGTTGCCCTCATTTCAGGGTTAACAAATTCAGGGTTTTTACTAAACCTGCTTTGTGAAACAGGCCCCAGGACTGTTTAACTCAATAAGCCAATAAAACGCATAGGTGTTGGGCATATCAAAACATGGGAAATAAATGGCCTTCTTGTGTCTGGTAACATGGAGTAGATACTTATTCAATCACCTGGGCGTTTTTGACTGGATAACTGTAAAGATACTGTATAAAATGATTGTTTGTACAGCTGATGTGCTCCCCATACATTCAGTCATTTACCAAATGGGCGCTATTTACCGAAGTTTCCAATGTCTGCAAGCTAATGTGGCTCATAATCTGCTAAATGATCAGATATTACTTTAGAATAAACTTATACAAATCTGTTGAGTCTTCTGCACATGTCAATGAAAAAGTAAATGTGTTGTGGTTGAGTCAAAAACACACAGGGGTTTCACTGTAGGTATCTACTCCATGTTACCAGACACTTGCAGTAAAATGTTGAGTGTAGTTAGTGGCAAAAATAAGCAATATATATTTGAAGTTTTGACTTGCCTAATAATGTTGCATTGTCGAATGAAATGGTCGTAGCAACCGAAACCCCACACCATAGCAATTTTCAATATACTGCATATATATATACATATATATGTTTTGTGAAATTTTAGAGCCTAAGAAACCGGGAAATTTTGCTGTAGCAATAGCAATTATTAGAGGATTTTTTTCAAAGCAGTGTGAGTATCTTACTGATCTGTTAGACACTTTGTTGTTCAGTGATGTACGGATAAAAGGCTCGGTCAGGCGATACAGTAATTATATCAGTGAGTGTTTTTACACTGCACTCACTCATGTGTAAAAATAATTGATTTTGAACATCTTTAAAAGGGAGCCATTTTTAATTCTCGTGTCTTCAACAATAATCTACTTCTATGTTACATGTTATACCTTTAAAGTTGTGTTAATAATTTTACACATACTTTTGTGCTAAGGCTGATGGGAAATGTATGATGCAGGGTGTTTTGAGTTTGACAAACACTCCGGCAATATGGATGTTTCACCCTCTACAGTGTCAGTTGTTGTCCTTTTTAAACTTTTAAATCTATAATGCTGCAACATAAAATGGCTGCATATACTCAATGCTGCCACAATTTAACCACCTGCGTCTGTAGCTTAAGTTTCAGTATTAAGAACAGGACTCTCAGCAGCCGAACGGTGTCGGCTCTATCTCCTCTTGCCATCCTTCTTCGCTGTTATGGAACTAATTGTGTTTCAACATCAGCAGCAGCTTCCATTTCCAACCACAAGCTGTGCCTTCACATTGCATCACAGCAGACATATTGTTGGTGATGCAAAATGATCAGCAATTTCCTTTCGTCTGACAGGGAGACCAGCATTGTGGCTACAGGAGGGCGAAGCCATACTTGTCAAAAATGAGGGAAAAGAAAAGAATGTCTCCAACTTAAAGAAATTATCTCTTCTTTCTTGTTGAATGAGTTATCTTGTTTGGGAGTTTTTACCGTCATCTCATTGGCTATTTTGCAGTTCATTGCGACACATGTTTGACTACCGCAACTCATGCTATTCAAATCAAGTGAGAAATTCTTAGAAAAATGCTCCTGCAGAAAGGAGGAAGTGCAAACCTCCAGGAACTGGCAGCATGATACTCCACCTGTGTAAACACACACAGGTGAGCTGTTCTGGCAGCTTTCAAAGACATCATATATCGTGTAAATATGGGATAAAAGTCAAATTCATACATCGTATTTGGCTTTAGAATTGAGCTGTGGTTGCACACTTTGCAATTTTGACTTTAGCTAGCGCCGACAGCTATAATATAACACACATCCTTTGTGTGTGACTGCAGAAACAGTGACACAAACACAGTCATCTATCCTCATCACCAGAGTGCGTAGTGTCATCTTGTTTCATGCTTTCAGAAAAAGAGGAACTGTGTTACACCGAGAGGAGCTCCGGTTTAACAATAAAACACTCCACTTTCTCATGCACACTGTAACTCATATGATTTCTGCTTCTGATAAAGAAGTGATCCCAGCCTGAAACAAAGTCTTCATTCTATAACTATGATAAAAGGTCGATATTGATTTTGGCACAGGTGCAGGTGGAACAGTCAGAAAACTGGTGTGTCCAGCTTCTCATTTTTCACTACTTAAGAACTGCGGAGAAGCCACAGAAAGATAGAATCAGTGGTTTATTTGTCTTTTCACATGCAAGGACCTGAAAGGATGAGCTGCATGCCAGACATTTTAGAGCTCAGACAGCACTTTGATGTGTAAAAATGCTGTTCAGTGAAACTTTCATTTCTGGATTCTTTAAGGTTTTAGCAGCAAAAACAGGCTTCCTTTAAGTTAAACCTAAAAACGACCCCTCGAAATGGCAAAGGCTGTGAGAAACCTGTCTATTTTTGTGTGGACTTACACATATTTTTTTCCACACACAGAGCAGAGGCAGGTACAACCAGCAGCACACACATATCTCAGCCTGCTCTGTGTGTGTGTGTGTGTTTGTGGAAGGCAGTGGGGGGGTAGACACAAGAGGTGCACTGAAGACATGCAGCAAGACAGAAAAAAAAAGGCAGGTAAGGTTTCTTACCTCCAGTGTGGCTCAAACGTTCCCGAAGCTAAACTATGTTTGTTTTCAGTCCATAGTGTGGGAACGGAGGAAGCAGAGAACAGCTGCGTGCAGCTTGGAGCTCAGCTCAGGAAGAGATCTGTCTCACCTCCAATTCTTGTTCTCAACCATCTGCTGGCTCCTCCTCTCTCGTTCTCTCATTCCTTTGTTATTTCCCCTCTGTATGAGTTTTGACACCCCCCAAGTTTATTTAACAGTGATTTACTTTCTCAAGAGTGTTTTAAAATCACTCAAATTATTAGCCCAGCGCCTACTTTGCCTGTGTTTAAATGTAAAAAAAATAACACAATAGAGATTTGGGAAACAGTAGTGGAATCAAGGCTAGGAGAAGAAGTGATGATTTGTGAGCAGCACTATGGTTTCATACTAGGAAAGAGCACTACAGATGCCATTTTTGTTTTGAGAATGCTGATGGAGAATACAAATTAGGGCAATGAGGGCTTCTAGAGACAAAAGCATGGTTGTGCTATGGGTTCCTCAGTGTCACCCATTGTGGCCAACCTCTGCACGGAAGAAGTGGATTGTAAAGCCTTGTCCACCTTCAAAGGAACAACACCTAGCCGCTAGTTTAGGTACGTGGATAACACCTGGATTACAACCAAAACCCCAAAACTAGAGGCCTTCTCAGAATACATCAACTCAGTGGCCAACAACACCAAATTTACAAGGGGGGACACCAGAGAAAAAAGGCTACCATTCTTGGGCCGTGCTTTGCAGCTGGAGGAGGACAGGAGCCTCAACATTGAGATATATGAGAAACCTACACACACAGAGAGGTACCTACTTTTTGACTCCCAACACCCACTGGAACACAAATTTGGGGTTATAAGAACCTTCAGTCACAGGGCTGAAAAAGTTTTCCTTTGTGTTTCTTTAGAACAGGAACACACACACACACACACACACACACACACATCAAGGGAGCAATAAGAATCTGTGGCTATCCCAACTGGGCCTTCATAAACTCCTAAAAGAGACCAACAGAACACACAGGAACACCTGACGCCGAAAGGAACAACAAGCAAAGCAAAATTGTTGTCCCGGAGTTGGCGGGAGTGTCAGAGAAACTTCCTCTGCAGGATTTTGATCCAAATATGACATCCTGGTGCACTTCAAACCAAGCACCCTCAGACAAAGACTGGCTCATCCTGGGGGATAAAACACCCAAACACAAGCTGAGCAATGTTGCATATGCGGTCGAATGCAGTGAGGAGGTTCTGACCAGTACATTGGGGAGACTAAACAACCACTCCACGGGCATATTGTGCTACACAGAAGAGCCAGCTCATCAGGACAAGATTCAGCTGTGCGTTTACATCTGAAGGACAAGGGACACTCATCTGAAGACAACAACTTACACATTGTTGACGGAAAAGACAGATGGTTTTAGAGAGGAGTGAAGGAGGAGATCTACGTCAAAATGGACAGACCGTCATTAAAAAGGGGCGGTGGGCTGAGACACAGACTATAATCCACTTACAATACAGTCCTGACATCCTTTCCCAGATGTTTTAAACCCCCTTCAAAACTTGCCCTACTTGACTAACGACTCACTTGATTGCAGAGCAGGGCAATGACGAAATATGAGTCACACCTGGAGTCATGCGACCTTAACAACTAATATGAATGTGAGGGGGGGTCACCAATGAGTCAATGAACACCTAACTTTAGACCCTGACGTGCACACACACAGAGGGTCAATGACTCAGGTGACCACCTCCAATGTTTATTGACCGTACCAGAGGTTAAATACTGGAGATGTTTAGAACGGAAGAAGCCTTTCAATGAGCGGCGAAACGTCTTCAAAACCATAAAGAAGTCCAGATGCCTTCAACTGAAGCACTTAGGACCACCTCAATCTGGATGACTGAGAACCTACACAAACATACTTGTAGATAGAAAATAGGTGTGGAAAGTATGTGCAAACTCATTTCCTTGTGACTGAACAGCAGTGGAATGTCTGTACATTTACTCAAGTTCAAGCTTCACCTGATATTTATACTTTTATCACACTACATTAACCTGATTCAGATTAATGTAATGCAGATTCTATCAACACAAGTTATAAATCATACATCGGGATTCAGGATATAAGAAAAAAATTAAACCACCCACAACATTAAAGTGGTCTACACACAAATCATCAAATAACGCGCATTATTCTGAATTATGAGTCCTTTCTCTAATTTAACTTTGATGCTAAAACTGACTGCAGGTTTCACCTTTAGTTGAAAGCATTTTGCACATGCGGCACTGCTACTGTAGTAATACATCCACCCTAGTAATACTTCCACCGCCTTGACAAAATGAAATTGCTGAATATGAAATGAAGAACAATAACAAATGTGACTAATTCTTATTGACTCACATCCATGAAGTAGGTTGTAGTGAAATGATACTCCAGAGAAAAGGTGAGTGAGTGTGTAGATGAGGCTTGGGTGTGAAAAAGGAAGCTCTCAGGCTCTGTGAAGGCGCTTCCATAAGGAGCCCGTACTTCAGTGTACTTCTGTATCTACATCCAGCCTCCGTAGTTTACTCTCAACGAGCTGCTGCAAGTAAACTGTTAATATAATGGCCGGGAAGAGGGATTAGTCACCCTCGGGGCACATTTTAGAACCAGTTATTTTATTTTTTGTTTTTACCATCATAGTCAGTCAGGTCTCTGGGTTCAATAGAAACTGCACTTTGATGCCACGGCATTTTTTTTTTTTAATTCTAGCACGACGCCAAAGTGCGACGCTTCCAGTGGTGTTTGCATCATTTAATGACAACCGACAAGCATAATAACAGCAACAAAAAGTATTTATTGAGCAAGATTTGAAATTTAACAATGACACATGGCTAAGTAAAGGTTGTAGGAACACACGTTCTTCTTCAGTGATGCAGCCAGAGTGACAGACTGCCTGAAGAAACTACAAATTAATTCCGTGTCCACTCTGTCAAAGCTAAGAAGCGACGCCTCCTCTTCTGTGAGCATTATGGGAAATAATTCCTCGAAGTGGATCCCAGTCTTGGGGGCCAAGTTGGATAAAAACACAATTCCTAGTTAAGGCCTTTAAAGTTCACTTAAAGCTTTCCTGTGAATGTTCTGCATACGCCAAATGTTTATGTACATCATGAAACCAACAGTCTCTACAGTCATGCTGCACGTAGTACTTTTGGCCAAAAAGAGATCTTACAAGAACTTTAATTTCCACTGCAATATGCGTTTTGCTCCATCCAATGTTTTCACAATACGTTGTGCTCAGTGCTTCGTATATAAGCTCACAAGTAAAGGTCCGAAAACGTGACCTGGATCATGTGTTACGCTGGCTTGTGGAGTATTTAAATCCTTTTATTTGAGTTAAAGTAGTAAAACTAAGCCGTATAAGTACTTTGGTACAAGTACTACATCCAAAGTCTTAATTTAGTTTGTTCTGTAATCATGACAAGTAAAAGCACTTACAACAATTTCGGAGTGTGGTATGAAATTAAGGCATGATTGCTGATGCCTTCAAAAATAATGAGCATTTTAATGTTAGAGATCAACTATTTGACCTTTTCTTTTTTCTTTCTATTATCGGAGCTTTACTGATTTATCAGCGTGCTATTTTCCTCCTTGAATCAACAGATTTGTTTACAGTGAGACCAGAAAACAGTCCCCTATATCCCAAAGTGATAAAATCGACATCTTGTTTTGTCCAAAATATGAGTTTTCATTACCAATTACAATTAAAAAATAGCTAATTTAAACAAAAAAATAATTTTTAGTTTTTTAAATTTGAAATTATTAGGAATTATCAAAATTGTAGTCTTCTCTCATTTTTTTTTTCACCTAATTGTAGCAGCTCAATTATAATCTTGTCATGTATGTGAGGATGACTGTTTTCTTTTTAAAATATGAATCTGTAAAGCAACAAATAACTGCAGCTGGTCCAAAAAAAAAAAAAAAAAAAAAAAAGAGTACATGACATTTTTACTGAAATGCTGCAAAAAAAAAAAGAAGAAAAAAATGAAGGATAAAAAAAATAGAGTTCTAATTTGTGCTTAATTCAAGGGTGTTTTGCTGACTCAGCTTTTGAATGTCATGGAGCTGCTTCAGTCCTTTCAGTAATTTCCTGGTGAATGCAGTAGTAGTATTCATCAATAGTACATTTCATCATTTTACTCAAGTCCAAGGTGTCGGGAAAAACACAAACTTCCTTGCTGGCAACTTCCAACTTCTTTTACTCAAAGCAAACATTCGACTGCCACGTTCTCTGTCCAGCTCTCACATGTGAAAACACTACCCACCCTGTCAATTTAAAAGAATTACAGACTTAGATAAGAACCACAACGAGGTGTAAAACTGGGTGCAGTTTAACATCATTTTGATCAAATAAATACATTGTGACTAAAGTAGATTACCTTTAGATTTGGTAATGTCATAAAAGATTAACATCAAACAAAAGAAAATATTTGGAATCCAAAAATGCTGTTGCGTCTTTATGACTGCCCATGTTTACCACTTCTCGTAGTGTGGAAGCTACATTAAGGTAAGGTAGGAAATTGTGCGGCTACTGTGAATATTATCCTTATTTACTCTCTCTCTTAAATCCTTTAATTCCATCCTCGGGAAAATTATGTAGACATGATAATAAACAGACTGCCAACGAAAATATGTCCTTGATTAAGAGGCAGCAACAGTTTCTGGCAAGTTCCAGTAGATGTGACCGCCTACTTCCTCTTTCTGCCCCGGCCTCTCCTGCCTCTGCCAGAGGAGGGGCTTTCTGCCGGGCCGGCTGCAATGTTGATCTGTCCCTCCTGGATTTCACTGCGAGCGTCCGGCAGCAGGTCTTCGACCCGCTGCTGCGTTTCCAGATGAAACATCACGTCTCGGAGCTGCTCCTGCAATTCTACTATTGTTGCATCCTTGAGATCACCTGCAGGAAAACAACAGAAAATACACACAGGAAATATATTTACCCTGTGTACTAGCAAATCCATGTGGACGGCGTTGTTTTTCGTAGTTTGTGTGTTTTTGAACAAAATAACTCAAACTACCGCAAATATTATTACAAAATATTACAGTGGGTTAATCTGGTCAAGATCGGACCGTCATTCCATCAAGTTTCATTAAATTCCCTCCAGGAGCTTTTGCATAATCCTGCTGAGTAAAAAACCAGCCAACCAACATACGGTCCCAAAGTACAGCCACTTAGGCTGATATAGTGAACTTATTCATTTTGAGCTCATAAATGTAAATTCAATATTCACTGTCCTTTAACTGTGTTTTGTTCTCCAGAGGAAAATATCTGACTCGTTAGCTCCTAAATGCTCCACCACGTTCAACGGCGCATCTATAAGAGAGACAGAAAAACATCCTGACCTACAAATAAGAGAAGAGAAGAAATCTATACAAGCTGTCAAAATCACAAATAATAAATATGAGGTCAGTAAGAAAAAAAAAAGTGTACCTCACAGAGGAGCTGGTTTAGGCTTTGCAAACACACACTTTTATACAACTATAAGCAGCCAGCGGGCTGACTGAAGATGATCCAGGCTGTGGAAGGGTGTCACATAGTTTTGTGTTACAGGGCTTCCTACAACTTGTGCTCGTGCTCAAAGCTGCTACACCCAAAACGGTGAAGCCCTCCAGAGTGGTGTAAGCATTCTGATCCTTCGAGGGAAGTTCTACACAACACAAAAATCTAAATGCAAATAATAATCGTGTCAACTGATGCAAATATCAGGACCGAAAAGATAAGAAACGGCGCCAACATGACGGTTTGTCGACCAGTCAGCACTGCCATGTCGAGTGAGGAACGGAAATGTTGGTTGAGCAGCACACACGGTGGAATAACTCAGCTGAACTGAAATTTGATAGCAACATTCAGTCCTCTGAGGATAAAACCTTTTGACTTTTGGAGTGTTTTTTCAGAAGAGAACAGGAGACAAGGGAGGCATTCAGTTATATTGTCATGTCCACGTTGCATATGCTTGCTGCCTCTCCTGTGTGATAACCAGACTGTGCCAAAGCGCACGTCATATTCTCAACGTGATGACGCAATCACGAGTAGCTATCAGTGTTGGTCGTTAACGCGTTACAGTAACATATTGTTATGTTTCGCTGCAGACAGGCAGCATCACGGACACACCGGTGTTGGAGATGGTTCACGCCGACACTAGGCTCACTGAAAGTCACCATGTTACTATGGTGAGCAGAGGAGAGGCTGAGGACTAGTGTGTGAGCAAAGTCGAGCAGCTGAGGTTGGATTTCATAACCACTGAGACTGGCAAGCCTGCGCTTCATTCAGCTGTACAGCATCACTCACTACTGGACTACAAATGAACTGAAATAAGTGTGAACTTCTGCTCTTTTATTAGCAGCTGTAAAACATGAACCTCTTTTATGCACTAATGCCCACATGTACATACTTTGGCATTTATTTTGGGAAAAGTAACAACAGAGAGTGTTGTTACATAACATATTACTCTCAAATGCAAGTAACTAGTAGTGTGTAATTATTACTCTGTGAAAGTAACTTTGTAGTTAACATTCTCAGTTGTTTACTTTGCAGTAAACGACTGGGCAGTGTGCCCCAACCGTGCCAGGGCCAAGGAAGCGCTCACACCTGTCACACAATGTGGACTTTTTTGAGTAAAAAGTGCTTGGGCAAACTTCAGATGATGATGATGATGTGCACCCTCATTCTTCTCTCAGGATGAATTATATTCATTTGGTTCATCTTCTGACTTTTTTTTGCGGTCCATTAATTTGGTTTATAATACTTACAAACTACTAACTAATATGCTAAACTGAGATGGTGAAGTCACTTCAAAAACACATAAAAACTGGATGTTTTCATTTATAAACATCAACAGGAAACTGGTGCTAATCAGAATGTTTAAATGGGCTCAGGGAGGAAAGCATGTGTAACGGCTGTGTGGAGGATTAAACAAGAGACACAGCGTGTCCTCCACATAAACACAGAACACATGCACCGGGGAACATTTGTTTACACAATCCGCATCCTCGGAAATGAAGGAAAAATACAGGTGTATTCAAAGTGACCGTACATGTCTGACCTTCACTTCACCCACAGGCAAAGTAGTGGCTGAAGCTCCGGGTGTGTGCTGCTTCAGTGATGTTTCCACAATTTAAGCTCGTTAATTAGCTGGACTTTCCACAGCCGACCTGGCAGTTCTGTTTTGAACATATGGTGGCCTGATCATGGCTTGCAAATATTACTGTATAAATGCGGTAGTTAACTATACCTGGTCTAAAAATAACCCACCTGGCCTCAGGCAAATGTGACCTTTTCTCTGTGGGAGTACTGGT
>KV751320.1:9979665-9994513 GCA_001698575.1 Mola mola | reverse complement strand
CATCCGACCTGTTGTTCTGGATTCTTTAGTTCCACTCTAACTCTGTTCAACTGTTTACTTAGCATGGCTCGTGACACAAAGATGACCTGATAATAAAAAATGAATAGCTACATTTTTTGCAGAGAAGCTAAAGAGGCCAGTGGTAAGTACAGATGTCAGGACTATTTTAAACAGATCAGTATTTATTTAGTAATTACTGAACTAACTCTTCTAGATATGGCAATGAGCTCCATTTTTCAAACTAAACTGAATTAAGCCTCCAAATTCTTCCATGATGTATGTGTATGTATCAACACACTCCTCAGTGTGGTGGGAGATGACTTGATTTTATGATGTGATTAACTTAAAATCCATTTGTATAACTTTGAAATGTCAGAGATGTTTTTTTTTACTGAGTAAACTCACACTTCTCTTTTTCTTTGCGCTCCTCCTCTGCCAGCTGGGACTGCAGCTGAGTCTGATTGGCTCTCAGGCAGCGGTTCATCTCCTGCTCCTCCTTCAGCTCTTGGCTCAGCTTCGCCACTCGAACGTTCAGCTGTGCACACCTGAACGTACAAACACAGGGGTGCTGAATTCAAGGAACTGCAAGGAAAAATCAAGGATGTGTCACAAACCAACATAAAGTGACGTATCAGTCTTCACCTACTTCTTCTCCATGCTCTGCTTCTCTTTGCTTATTTCCCCAAAGCGTTGCTCCAAGTTATCGCAGCGCTCCAGGGTCTCCTTAAATTTAGCCTTCATGTTATTTATCTGAAAGGAGAGTATGCCGTCCAACATGTGTAGTTGATGAGTCTGAAATCGCCATGACAACACAATAAAGGGAAATACTATGTACATCTTCACACCTCCTCGGCTGTTTCCTTCTCCAGGTGAACGATCTTATTCTCCCAGTAAATCCTCTGAGACTCCAGTTGACTTGTCAGCAGGTATGAGTACTGCAGACACAGACAAGTCATCCCAAAATTTCTGAGTCGATTGAGCAAAACCAAAGCAAAAAGCTACAACCACGGCCGGAAATGCCTACCTCTAGTTGAAGCGCATCAATTTTCTCAGCGTGGCTGGTGTCTCCCTCACATTCATACTGCACCATCTTCCCGTCCGTCTTACTGGCCACGAGGCGATGCACGTAGTAATCTAAAATCACAAAGTCCAACAACACCAACCAAATTTTAACGTTAGTGCATAATTTTAAAGCTCAAATAATAATAATAATAAAACAAAATCAGTCAATCCACAAAAAAATAACTGGCAAGTATTTTGAAGATTGCTTCATATGTTAGTAATCCAAATGCATCCAAATGTAAATCCAAAAGCCGAATCATGGAATACTGGCAGGAGGAGATTAAATTTGAGGATTTGTTTTAAACCGATATCAAACCGAACACCTTTTGATTCTGTCTGCAATCATACATTGTTTGGGAGACTCTCAAAATAGACTGTTCACTCCACAACAGAAATGGGAGTAAATATGACACAGAAACCTGACTCTGACCTCTAACAATTGCTGTTTTTAAGGTCAAAGGGCAACTTTAAATCTCAATTTATTCTCCGACATGGATGAGAGAAACTCAGAATAGATATTAATCTGCTGCTGTCTAACACTGTGAAATATGATTGAATTCTAATGTTGCTCTGTGGCTGCTGGATGGAATATTAGATAACCATTTGGAAACACAATTACCATAATATCATTTTTACAGGGTCATGATTCTTGTGGGGGTATTCTTCTGCCCTCTGGTGGTCAAACGTGATCAGTGCAACTTTAATAGTGGGATATTTTTGTAGAGGGATTAATCTTACAATTTATAATCACTGAACTAACAGCATGTTTGTTTGTTCACTCACACACACATTACCTCCTGCGTAGTCCCACACACGGTGATTGGTGAGCTGCATAGCATACGTATGTTGCGTTTCCTCAAAGTGCTTGTAGGCATGCCGGCTAACATAGCGACCACAACCGATGTGCCCACAGATCAAACAGATCCATAGGTTCTACAAAGATCAAAAAACAAAACAAAAAGTAATATATTAAAAATAAAACTAAATTCGAGTAAATTTAAAACAACACAGCTGGATGTCAGTTACCTCCTGCACTCCACATTCAAAGCACTTGTTCTCCTCGACTGGCTCTGGTGTTTGACAATACCGACAAACAGGACACCTGGAAACAGAGGACACATTCCTCTACTGTCACATGTGCTGCAGTTAGTTTATGAACCAGAAGAATAGAAGAGGACAAAAACAAACACATGACATGAAGCCCGCAGAAAGAACCAGTGACTCTGGTGAGAGAGCATGTAATTGGTGAGAAAAAGTCCTTTATTTAAGTGGTTTCTAAACTGCACTATAGTTAACTGAAATATCATAAAAAGGTTGTTTATGTGTGGTAGGGTTAACACCGGCAAAGCTAACTCAAAACAGACTGATAGAACAGATTTACAGTCAAGAGGCCAGAAATGAGTTAATCTCAAAGTGCTGGAGGCTTTTCATAAAGCTAAATGTATGAAGCACAGCACAATGTTGTAATGAATGTGCATGGGTGGTGTACAAAACTCACGAGGCGTCTTCCCACCGCTGGAGACACTGGCTGTGAAAGCTGTGGTTGCAGAGAGTGGTGAGGATGCCGTTAACTGACTCGTCCATCCTTTCCAGGCACACGGTGCACTTTGGCAGCTCAGTCAGCTCCATCACTGGCAGACTGGCTCCCTGGGTAGGGGAGGGGAGGAGAAAACAGAGGAAGATTTACAGACGGTAAAGTGCAGAATATTCAGGAAAGAAAAAATGAACAATAAATGGGAGAATTAATTTCAATAACTACTTTATCAATGAAAAATACTGCAGCAGTGTTCAGATACGGCCAGTGTGACCGTACAGCCCTACAAATATTCTGAACATGTGAGTGGTATCATCGTACAATTATCTTCATTATTGTTTATTCAACTTTGTATCTTTTGTAAAAGAGCAAATGGTCTGACAAAACATTCTGCTCCGTTTAATCAACTAATTGTTGTGCCTCAGGAAGGCTATATTTACCTCCTCAGACTTTATGACCTCAGCCCGCTCCACATAGACCAGTTGGCACACTGCGTCCTCTATAGAGTTGAACTGGCTCAATGAAAAATACTGCAGCAGTGTTCAGATACGGCCAGTGTGACCGTACAGCCCTACAAATATTCTGAACATGTGAGTGGTATCATCGTACAATTATCTTCATTATTGTTTATTCAACTTTGTATCTTTTGTAAAAGAGCAAATGGTCTGACAAAACATTCTGCTCCGTTTAATCAACTAATTGTTGTGCCTCAGGAAGGCTATATTTACCTCCTCAGACTTTATGACCTCAGCCCGCTCCACATAGACCAGTTGGCACACTGCGTCCTCTATAGAGTTGAACTGGCGGCCATTACACGCGGTGTAAAAACTGTCTGCATCTGCCTAAATAAAGACAGAAGAAAAAAACGCAGCGTTAAGTCGCTAAAGTTAGAAATATGTATAGATGATTAAAAAAAACAAAAAACATAATTCAGGGATCAAATGTCCGCATGAATAAAGATTCCTGTCTAAAGCTGCAAACTAACAGTTCTGTCATCTTGTATCGGACAAAACGGACCATGGATGTGATTTAAGCAGCCAACTAGGAAGTCCTGGGTGCCTGAAATCAAATCGACTAATCCAAACACAAGTGTTCATTCAAACCAGTTTTACTTTTACACAGCAATGTCTTAAACACATCATTTAAGGTAACCGCACCTGTGTGCAGAACTTAATCAGAACCATGTACTGGTTTGGGGTTGAATCCCTTATGATCTTCATATGCTCCATGACATCATTAAACGGCGCCATAAGCTTCATGAGGTCGTGGCTGGTCATGGTGGCGGGGACAGTCAGGATGCAAACCATGGCGCTGCGTCTCATATCTTCAGTCAGCGACGTCATTTTGCTGCAATGAGACGACAAAACCTGCGTTGAAACGTCAGAAGGTGTGAAGCGACGGATCGGTTAATCAGATGTGACTTACTTGGTCTTGTACAGGTGCATAATACCATGGATGATCTCCACGGACGGGTTCCCACTGAAGAAAGAGATGTGGTCCGGCAGCTGCTTGGAGGGGGAGTCAGGGGTGGCGCCTGTTGCCTCACTGCTGTCCTGAGAAGCGTTGGTGCCTTCAGGACTGTCTGCGTCAGTCTTTGTGCTCTTCTGCTCAGATGAAGGGCTGAGCTCTGCCCCTCCTCCTTTATCTGGAGTGAAAATGCAAACATTACTAGAAGCAGCTCATAATGGATGCTAATCTGAGGATGTAGAATGCCGGGAACCATTAGGAAAGATATGAATGCTGTTGCTTAAACAGCAACATGCACGTCCTCACCTGGGCTGGGCTCAAATGTTTCTATAACCATGTCCCCCATGGCTCTGCTACCAATGTGCTGGTGCAGTACAGCTGCTCTTTCCAGCTCCGTCTTTCCACTCAGAGTGTGTCTGGCTACACCCAGAGCTTTCTCCTGCAGTTCCTCATCAGACATGCCCTCAACTGAGGATGACACAGAGATACAGCGGCTACTTCATCTTGCTCTGGACATTTTGGACAAGAGTATCTCAACATGACGGGCATAAATGAACCACATAAATTCAGCAGATGATGTCAACTCCTGCTAAAACAGGTGTTCAGTCTGTGCTTTATTGCCACTGCTGGTTAGCTTTGTGGCTAAGCTCCGACTAACTTCACTCACCGGCTGAGTACTGGAAACCTTGTGGAGAAGGTGACTGGTCGGCTAATTCCAGACGGATAACGACCAAAGACACACTCATGTGTTATACAGGAAATGTCCCCTTTCAAACAACAAAACAACCCGGTGTTTGGGGTCAACGAGCGAGCCTGTTAGCTGGCGACTTTCAGGGGAACCATCTGTCGTAGTGAAAACAGGAAGAGAATACATAGCTGCCCTCGTCAATGCCAGTTTTTTTTATTCCTGCGTTACTTGAGCATACTCGTATCTGTGGGTCGCTTTTTACTTTAACCGCCAGTGAGCGAGGAATAAATTCGGAGGATAAGATCAACTAGAAATAAGAATGAATGTTTAATAAAGACTTTCCTTGTTATTTACTATAATAGTTCACGATATATGTCATTAAATTATGTGTTTTATGTCGCATAATAAACATTGACGCTGACAAACTCCGGGGAAAAAAAGAGTAATCTAAAACACAATAGAAAAAACAATCAAGATTATATACATTGATAAACTTCCCACCTTTTTGTTTTTGCCTGTAATTAAAACACGTATAGAGTATGTAGTTGCACTAGAAAAAAGAAACGTTGTTACAAAGAGTTATATTGTTGCTATATTGGTATAACATATGTGTCGATAGTCTAGCATAATAAATAATATTGCACAGAATGACACATGAAAAAATAAGAGAAATAGGTATTTCTGAGTAAAATAGGGTTAACAGTCTAAACAGTCTGATAGCCGTGGGAAACATGGAATTAAGAAATATGAATGTTTGGCTAATTGTGCAGCTATGGGATCCTAATAAATCTCGGCTTCTATGTGATTACATGAAAATAAATAAAAATAAAATTAATTGTCTGTTGAAAGCCAGCCAACACGCTTAGTGGTCATAAGCTGATATCAAGTCTCGACATGGCTGCGTGGTTGGTTGTCAAATACAACACCCACCATGTACCCAGTGCAGATCTGGTAGTGCATCTTCTCTTGCTTTAGTTCGAATCCCGTTTATTTAATTATTTATCTTTTGCGTCTAAGCGGACTGTGCGGTTCGGGGGGGAAACATATTTACTCGATCAAGGCCCAAAGACAAACGTTTATTTAGAAATTCAATTATACAGGTAAGCCTACACAACAACAGCCACTTTCTATTCGTCTGTTTACATCTTCTTTAACTGGATACGGCCGAAAGTCGACCCGAGTGTTATAATGGGGCATGTCTCCTCAAACAACGCTCCAAAGAAGACTAGGCTATGATTTGTAATGAAAAACTCAAAGAGGCATTCACAAAGACGACTTGTCTTCCCATTTTCAACATCACCTGTAACTACGACAACCATAGACGCGTTTATCTGAGTCACCAGTTAACATCGTCACTTTCTGATCCGAAACACCGGCCTAACAGCTAGCTAAACCTAGCTAGATGACTAGCAAGCGAAAGAAGCTAAAAGCTGCATGAAACCAACTAAAACTGCTAAAGCAACACCATTTAGTCCCCTTTCCGTCATGGCAGTACTTTATATATATATTATAGTTTTTTTTCTGCTTTCTAGCTCTGAGCTAGCTATTCGAACAGCTGTTTCTAGCATGCCGTTCTTCCTCAGGGTACAAACTGAACGAACAATGATTAACTTCAGATGTGTTGCTACCACCTACAGTGCATTACCGTGTATTGCACCCATCACAAAAAATTACAGAACGCAGCATGACACTAAATATCCAAATTTATATAATCTGTTAAACAAACAAAAAACCCCTTAAGTTATTGAAAATGCAGTTTGGTTAATAATTTAAGATAAAATTCAAAAATCAAAATCCAGAAGTTCACTTCAACTTTTAATCAGAACCCACAAAGAAAATTGAAAAATTGAGTACTGCTTTTTAAATGCAAGCACAATTTTTAACCATTAAGTTATAAGTTGTTAATTTTCCTAAATATCAACAAAATTCAGTTTTGTTTACATTTGCATTAATATATGTTAATGGAAGCCAAATTATAAATTATCAAGACAACTAAAAATGTTCAACTTGTAAATTTTGTTTGACAACTTAAAAGCATAGTTTTTTCAAGTTAACGTCAAGACAGTGCACATCAAAATCTCAGATTTACTTTTATTTTTAAAAAAAGCTTTGACATTCCAGTGTTTCTGTTTTCCATTTTCTAACAAAGAGGGTGGCGAGATGATGCTCCAGATTGTCAACCATGATTCAGAACCTCAACATGTAGTCAGATCAACATCTTTCCAGTCACAAATTCATTCAGACAGATGGGCTCCACTCTTCAAAAAAAAAAAAAGGCATTTATTAGCAGATGAAGTGTGTGATTGTATACAAGACTAACACAAAATGAGGGACTCATTTACTCATGTTTTCACATTGCTCTGCAAAATTCTTTATAAAATATTAACAAAAAAGCCCAAAAAACTGCTACTTCCTTTTGTCCACCAGCACTCCTTTGTAAATCTGTCAACTGTCACCGTTCACTTTCAAAATCTGGATCAAGTTTTTGAGAAGATGCCAAAGCTGATGAAAATTGCAGTCAACAAGACCTTTGTCAGGAGGGTAGATGGAATGGCAAAAACATGAACACGGGGCACAGGATTTACTGCAGCTGCTTTCAGAACACTAATGTCTATTCACACCTCACTTTGAAAAGGCTGCCTCCACATTTATTTACAATTAGGTCCAATGCTGGCGAAACACACCTGCCAAAATATCCTACAGAGATGCATCGTGGCTGAAAAGAACTGCCTGCACAGTCTCGTTTGGGCAATAGTAAAAAAAAAAATGCTCCTAATTTCTTGTTTTAAGTAGAACATACTCTTTATTCCTTGACATTCATTCTAGCATCTGGCATACTACACTTTTAAAACCAGCATGATTCCCATGAAAAGTTATATTTTTCTCCCTTAGGCTTTCCATGCCTGAGGTGATACGCTGACTGTGGATTATTTTGTTGAATGTTCGTTGCATGTGGTTTCTTAAATAATTTGAAATTAGCAGTGAGATTAGTTGATCCGTGCCTTTTTTGTGCTGGAAAAACCCAATTCCACAATAGACGTGCTTAAAAGCACCATTTCTACTAGTAATTTATAAAGCAAAAATAAAAGAAGAAAAAAAAAAAAAAAAAAAAAAAAAAAAAATTGCAATAGACAACTCAGTTTTTTTCTTTCTTTGAAATGTTCTGCTCTTCACAATACTGCAACTACAGATGTTTCACTTTCAGTATCAAAGCGAAGCACAAGATACACAAAGCAAATAATAAAAGGGAAAAAAAAACATAAGAAAATAAATACTGAATGGAAAACATCCATCTGCAGAGAGCTGGTGTCCATATTTTCCCATGAGAGCATCAGTTCAATGCAAAATTGTGCCTGCTTGCTCTTGATGGAGGAGCAGCTAGAAAAGCAGCGCATTGAAAAGCTTTCCTCTTTAGGGTCGATAGTCCTCTGTGTGTGTGGGACTCAGTCAGGAGAAACAGAAAGTGGGGGGGGAGGGGGAACAGAGGAAACATAACTGACAAACAGAATAGTGGTTTATTGTGTCATATACTGTGGCAGTTGCTCTTTACTATGTACAATAATTTATTACATTATTTCATCTAAACCTGCTTATTCACTTCTTCTAATTTGCCGTATTTCATCTTTATTTCTTTTAAAAGGAGCATGTCTTTTGTTTTCCTACATTTTTCTTATAATTACTGTATAAGTTCATGAGTTTTACTTACACACTTGTGTGCTATAAGAGCTGCAAATGTCCCGGATGTGTGTGTCAGGAAGGGGGGAAAAAAAAATCCAGATTGATGAGCTCACAAACGCAGAGTGAGACAGATGCAGGAAACGAGGTCGGTAAGGTGCTCGGGTGGGTGGAGTCAGACTTGGTTAGCTGGTGGGCTGACAGACGAGGGTGGGGGTACAGTCTTCTCTATTTGGGGATTGTGATGGTGTTCAGATCTTGAGGTTCTTTATAGTTTCTGCTCTCTTTTTGAGCAGGTCTCCCACCTCCTGTAACGAGCGCAGGTAACTGCTCTGCACCTTGTCCATAGCAACCTTCATAAACGACGCTTCCTCCTGAAACACGGAAAAAATAAAGGTGGACAACAAGCTTGATATGAAATAATATTCTGCTGTTCAAGTCAGAAGTTCTGCTTTGGTAAAGCTCACGCTTACAGAACGGCAGTGACATGGGAAATAATTACATACTGAGCTGTAATGGTTTTAAATGTAAATTCACTGCCTTTAACTCACTTCTACATGGGAGTCCTTAATCTTAATCTTGATCCCAAGTGAATATTTGCGACTAATTTGAAAAAGAAAAAAAAAAAAGTCCCTTTGTATCGTTCTGAGAGGGTATTTACAAGAATGGGAAGGACAGAAGGACAACCTGAACACGTCCACGTAGCCTTTGTTTCAGGTTGCCAGTGGAGGCACCACCAGCATGTGGCCACAGAGAGAGGTCGTCACCAAGGCAACCAATCTCCGGAACTGTCTATCCTGAGCTTTATCAGACAGAAAACACTGATATATCGCTTGGATGATATTATCAGCTGATAATAGCTGATCACAGATATATCAGCATGGACAGATACTGTATGTTATCAATATCAGCAGATTTTAAAAAAAAAAAAAAAAAAATGGTTTTAAAGACAAGGAGGAAAATGATACTTGGGGTGATTTGTAATTATCAGAATTTCATTTGTAATTAATAAAGTATCTATGTACAGTTGTGTGCAAAAAATGTGGCCACTGCTTGACAAATACCTTATTTGAATGATTTTTTTGAATTGAAAAGAGGCAGTCTCTGTAGGATATAGGGAAAAACATTAAAAAAACATGAATGCGTAGTTATATTTTATTTCATGAACTGAACCAAAAATGAAAATATAGGGATATAAATAAATTTACTTTAAACAGGTAGAAGAGAAGGTAAACGTGGACATACATCAAATCAAAAATATACAGTACAGACAGTTGTGGCATGTGCAAAAGTTTGCGACCCTACACACTCAGTTTTTGGCAGATATCACAGCATGCAAAGACACTTTGGTTAGCCAGCTTAAAGTCTTTCAATTATTGTATTTGGGATTTTCTCCCATTTCTTCTTGCAAGAGGCCTCTATTTCAGCAATATTCTTGGACCGCCTTGCATGCACGGCTCTTTTAAGATCTACCCACAGGTTTTCCATGATGCTTACATCTGGGGACTGTGAGGGCCATTCAAAAACCTCCAGCTTGCGTCTCTTGAGGTAGTTCATGGTGGATTTTGAAGTATGTTTGGGACCATTATCCTGTTGTACAATCCAACCTCTTTTAAGCTTCACCTTTTTTTACAGACTGTGTGATGTTTGCTGGTATTTAGTGGAGTCTTCACACTACCTGTGCAATGTGTCCTGCATCACTGGCTGCAACCCAACCCCAAAGCGTGACAGATCCACCCCCAGCCTTCACAGTTGGCAAGGTACTCTTCTCGTGAAATGCTGCTCCGTTTTTTTTGCTGATTGTGGCCAGAGAGTTTGGTTTTAACTTAATCAGTCCACAGCACTTGTTTCCAAAACACGTCAGGCTTCTGTTGATTTTCTATTGCATACTTATGGATTTTATGGTTCTCTTACAGACTCTTTCATGATGGTCCTCTTTGTGCAAGTATCCTGCACAGTGGAACGGTGCATCACCACTCCTGCGTTGCTAAATCTTCCTGCAGGTTTTTGCACTAAAATGGGGGTTTTGGGTTTTCTTGGTCTTCCAGATCTCATCTTGACTTCCACAGTTCCCCTCAACTGCCATCTCTTAATTCAATTCCGCACTTTACAAAACTGCAATCTGAAAACACTTTGCTGTCTTCTTGTAGTGTTTTCCTGCCAGATGGGCATCAACAACTTTCATTTTCAGAGTCTCACACAGCTGCTTAGAGGAACCCATAGCTGCCGAGTGTTTGCACAAGGTTTGAAGGGTCAGAGTATTTAAAAGCTTCGTAACTGGCACCAGCTGTCCCTTCGAAATGACACCTGTTGACATGCCTCATGAACTGATAAAGATCTGAGCTTGTGAAAACTTGGAAGAAGAATCTGAGACTTGGCAACACTTAAGGTGCCCAGACTTTTGCACATGCCACAACTGTTTTTTTATTTTCTATTTTTGGTTCAATTTCTGAAACAAAAAGTAACTATACATTAATGTCTGCTAGTAATATAGTGGTTTTTATCATATCAAACAGAGACTGTGTTTGCATCTCTTTATACAAAAAAAAAAAAAAATCATTAAAATATGTTTTTTGTCAAACGGCAGCCAAATATTTGCTTTCAACTTTATCTAATAAATTTCCAGTAAAGTTTACTGTTTCAGTGAACTTGTGTCATTAAAGACAATAAAAGTCCATTTTTAATCAGTAAAATATTCTGCCTGTTACATATTAGTTACAAGTTCTCAATAACCTAATTTGAGGGATTGTTGTAAAAAGTTGGCTGATATCATAACTTTTTCACTCCCTAATTTTGGTATTGGCTCCAAAAATTGCGTATCCGTCAGGCCCTACTCACAACAGAGACAGAAAAACCTATCTGCAGGAGCAGGTTAGTCAGGAAAAAAAAAAATGCTACTCAGACGCAGGAATTAAAAAATCTTCTGCAAAGAGAGGAGCTTGTAGTTCATGCTGTTCTTCCATGACTTCATATTAATACAGTATGATGATGATTTATAGCATTGAATAACTACTTAAAACCAAACTCAAAACCACCTTTGGAAAATTTCATGATTAATTTAATTTTTAGTTCGGTCCAAATTCTTACTGATGCATTTGAGGAGGAGTTTATGACCTATACTGTAGCCCACCACCAGAGGGGTATTTTAGCTTCTTTGGCTTCACCTTTGGTTGCTCCCAGCTCCCTGGTCATCCATCTTTTGTACAGTCAATGGTCTGCATACTGACCTGTGGGTATCCTTCCAGGCTTAAACTGGCCAGTTTAAGGGACGTCATGCCTGTCTCTTGCCCCTTTATGTGCTCCAAAGCCTGGGCTATGAGGTCCTGCAAGCTCCCTGTCAGCTCCTGGAACCCACAGACCACCACTGGCTACAAGAGACACAATAAGCAGTCGAAGGTTAGTGACAGCACTGAGTACTGATCAGGCCAGAAGGTGAATAAAGACTAGATTAAAGCTGTACCAGAGCTGTGTTTGCATCCTTTTTCTTCTTCTTCTTTTTCTTCTGCAGACTAATCTTGAGTGGTCGCAGGATCTTAGCACAGTAACTGGCCATCCACATGACTATGCACACCGTCTACAGAACAACATGTGTTGACAACAACAACAACATGAATGTGTTACAATAAATACACATCGGATCCAAGAGCACGTATTAGTCATGTGACTACTTACGGAAACAGAGGTGCCTCACCTCAACAAAGAACATTAGGTTTTCTAATAAGGAGGGTCGGGTTTTTAATTTGCTGTCTTTCATTTCCAATAAATCTCCTTTGCATTTATTCAGAATTTCTGTGGAAAGAACGAGGGAACGTGAAGCGGCGCACACCGAATAAAAAGTTTACTGTGAAATTCTGCTGCCAACTCACCTTGAAGTTGAACTGCTAAGGATTTGAAACTGTTACAGATCTGGGTTTGAAGCTCTGACGACTCGTCTAAGAGGGCAAAAAGAGAAATCCGTGTTGAGTAAAAGCAAGCATCAGGCAAAACAAACAAAAAACCCCAACAACAACAAAATTTCAGCTATTGACGTGCTTCATGTTCCTCTTCTTACCGAGTCCGACAGTCTCCAGCTCCTGCAGGTGGACAGACAGCTGGAGCGCTGCAGCCTGGCACTGACAACTCCCACTGGACAGAGCCGGGCCCAGGCGGGTGGAGGGTGGTCCCAAGAATGGATACTGTAAGAAAACACAAACATTCAAATGGACTTAAACATTGAAAAATATTTTTAGAGTGATACATGAGTACGAATAAAGTTATACATTTATATAGTTATTAATTCAATTGTTGGGTTCCGCAGTTGGTGGTTAAAGGAATTCCTACATGTGCACACATGGAACAATATTGTTATTAGGGCTGGCCGATATGGCCCATAAATTATATCATGATATTGTTAGGTTATATTGCGATGCACAATATATAATATGATATTTCAAAATCTCAGCTAAAGCACTCAAAAAGTGTGCAATTTAACTTTTTTATGAATAAGATGACACCAATGTCAACTAGTCCCTGCAACATTTGTCTGCATTATTTACTATTTATACATTAGAGGTTTCTATTTTTTTGTCACCCCTTTTCATTTGCATGCAAATGGAGGAAAATACAATCAAGTTCAATTCATTATGAATTTTAACTATTTATTTCAAACAAAGCAATTGCACACATAAGCTATTAACAAATGGAAATAAGTAATGGCATTACATGTAAGCCCATATACCAATTCAAATCCATAGTACTGACACGTGATAGTCTGAGTGCTGAATGGTCCAGTTTTGAACCCCCTGCACCGCCTGCCCACACACACAATAAAGCTCAGTACCAGAACCGACTCGTTATCTGTAATTATCAGTGCAACCTGCACATTCCCAGTCCCGTTAATTCAAGTCCTGTGACCCGACGTGTGGCTCGTGATTAGAAACACATTCTGTGAGAGTTGTGTACTTGGGTTGTTGCAGCAGCTGCTGTGCCACTGCAGCTTTTTAAGCATTTTCTCTTGGACGACGTCTATCTCGTGGCTATCAAATGCTAACACTTTGTGACACTGTTTACAAGCAGCAAAGCCACTGACAACGTTATTCTCCCAAATGTCCGACTTGACCACATGTTGCCGATCCAGTGCAGGACTCGCTGGTAAACATTGAAAACTCGCAAGGGCTCTTCACTTTTTGCGCTCCCTTCCTCACTTCCTGACACAAAAACACGCATGTGCCCAGGACAGCTTTCGGGAAGGGCGGGGCAGCGAGCTGTGTGCTGTGAGAGTGCATCAGGAGAGAACGAGAGACGAAAGACTCCAAGGTGAATTTCATGCCGTTGGCTTGAAACTTACACGTCACAATTTGTATTCGATGGTCATGACATAGTCATGTACTGTATCTCCGTGAAACAAGCCAGGAGTATATCAAGTATATTCGATATATCGCCCACCCCTAATTGTTATAATATTAAAGACAACTGGGCTCTCTAATATGAGCTTTACTGCCACAGAGAAACACTCTTCTGTGCAGCTTTAAAGATGTGGGAGCAGTTCAAGGACATCGTTCTGCCTCCCTTTAAACAGCCACAGAATGAGGTTGATATTCTTCCTTCTAACTTGTCAAGAAATATTTCCCTCCCACTCTTCAATCATCTGTGAAAGTGAATGATGTCCATTTTATACAGGACAATTCATGCAGTTGCATCTCCACGATGAGCTGCAGAGTGAAGAGAAAACAACAGCATAAATTTCACTTCATAGAATCCATCTGACCAGCAGCTGAGTGGCTAAACTTAGAAAAATGTTTGGAATTGCGAGCGACACAAAGCTATAACAATTACTTTCCAGAATATCCTTCATGCTGAAAAATATGCTGAAAGCATAACATAGCACTCACGCCCAACAAGCAACAACAGCTGAGTGCACTGACCCCTGTTTTTATAACAGTCAAAGCATACGACTGAGGTTCTCCCTATACATGAAAATGTGCTGTGCTTTTGCTTTGGAAAAAAAAAACCTACAGTGCTTATCAGCAATAATTTGATAACTTGGGAGGCAATGTGGCCATGTGTTTTCTGATGAACTACGGTATCTATTGGTATGGTTGTATATGCTGGCATTAGTATCCGTATGCTGTACAACACTGATTTCTCTTGCTGATTTACACTTGTGTTTTTACAAAATTTTTCAGTGTGTCAAACATACCTGTATGTGTTTTTCTGCAATCTGAGCAGCTGTCTGTAATGTCTGGTTGAGCTGGGACAGCAGGCTGCTGAGAATCGACGTCTTGTCTCCGACTCCGTTCTCATTGGTTATCTCAGAGTTTTGCTGTGAGGGTGGGTGTTCCTGCCCGGCCAAAGAAGCAAGGAGGCGAAGAGTGAGAGAGCGTATTCTCAGCCAGACGGACTCTTCCTCAAGGGACTGACGCCGGTGTTCATCGGTTAACTGT
>KV751320.1:9962459-9979427 GCA_001698575.1 Mola mola | reverse complement strand
ATATTCTTTTTTTTTTTTTTTTTTTTTAATTTAAAAAACAAAAAATATTTTTAAAAAAAAAAAAAAAAAAAAAAAAAAAAAAACCTACAACAAAATGTTAGTTTTGTTATTCAGAAGGAAGGAAGAATATAATGGGAGCAAAATAATGGAGGCTATCAATCATCCAAATCAGGAGTGTCAAACTCATTTTCATCCTGCGCCAGATCAGCATTATGGATAGTCTCAAACGGTGGGTTGTAACTGTAAAACTATATTATATATTTATCAATTAGAAAACCGCTTTAGGTAATGGTTGCGAACGAAACACTACCATCTAGTGGCTGAATGCCATTATTGCGCAGACCACAGGCAACTTCGATTAGTTTTGCGAGACTGCATTTCAAGAAAATGATATTCTTTTCAGGCTCTTGCAGGCCACTAAAATGACGTGGCTGACCGGATCCAGCCCTTGAGTTTGTGATATGGGATCTAAATCTTCAAGTTCACTACAGAAAGAGTTTCAAATTACAGTAGATCGAAGTTTTAGCACAATAATGCAACTAGTTAGAAACTGACATGTTTTTTCTATCACTAATTCACCAAGCCAGAAACGTTATTCAGCCATCATGTAAATATGGTTTTACAGCACATATACAGTATTATTACTTAAAATGATTCCAACTCAAACTGAATTTAACCAAGATGCCGAATTAAACTTTTGGTTTGGATACAAGGAGCTGACAGCTACTAAGTTTCACTTTCTCTAAATGATGGAAATAATAGGATACCTCTCTTTAGGGTCCCAGCTGGTAAAAACAGTCAGGTCTCTGTTGTCCCTCATATTATCCCATGGAATGTCATCTTCCTCTGCAGACAAAGACATGGCCTTCACACTCTCCTCCAGACTCAACACGCTGGAAGATGGATGGAAACCAATAAAAAAAACCAAACAAAAACATTTTAATTGACAATGAAACTCTGTACCCAAGCAGCTATTTTTCTGTGTGTGTTGTGAGTATTTTCTCACATATCAGCTTCAAGGAACAGGTCCAGCAGCATCCTCTCAGTGCGGACCTGGGCAAATTGCAGCGAATGATTCAACCTGTTTCTGAGAGCAATGAACTCAGGGATCTTCTCAAACGCTCCATACTTATAAGCCTGGATGATATACTCTGAGGTCTGGTGGGAGCAAAGTGGATTGAGACAGACAAATTAAAGGTATGAAGAGTCAGGCAACAGAAGAAGAATGCTGTTGTATCAGAAATGAATTCAATGTGTGGGAATAACTTACATCTTTCTGGTTAGAGTGGAAAAACCTGAGGGAGAAATTACAGGACTGGGAGGCTGCAGCAAACTGTCCCAAAGACTCAGCATAACGTGTTAAAAGAAACCTGAAAACGAAAAAAAAATGAAAAACACATTTCTGTATATCTTTTGCTAATAAACACTGATCTGGTATTTTACTACTCTTAGGTGACCAAATACTCACACAATGGATTTAAACTCCCAGTCTAAAATATTTTATTAACTCAGGAAATAATCACTCATATCTGGGTTGATATTAATGGGGAGCCGCTGGAAAACTCCATAGGCTCACAACCAATGGGAAAATGGGCTTCCATTAATGAAAGATACAAAAAAACCCACACAAATTCTAAAGTCCTGAGAACCTCCTTAACAACTGGTCTCTTCCAATTAATCTTTCTTTATTTTTTTAAAATCCAAACTAGTGGCCTGTTTTTGCTACTTTTATGAAGATTAAGTGCAGCACCTCAGCTGCCGCAGACCCCATCCTAAGCACAAACAAAGTAAAGTAATAAGAAGAGCACCAAAACTAAATAAATCACCACCACCACATTACTTATTCATTTCCAGGAACAACACACAATGACCATTTATAGTGTCAGTTGTTAAATTAGTGATTAAAAACAACAAGAAAATATTTAAAACATGTACAGACTTAAGAAAACAAGTCCTCATATAGTCTAATTTGTGGGTGAGTGGAATGCAGCGCAACCTGCCTATTCAGTAATTGTTCGTTTCTTTTCTTTTGAATATTACTTTACCTTTGATAGCAAGGAAGGAACTTTGCAATGGCTTTTAAAATAAATGCACATTTGTAATTAAGGGTGAAAGTGTTTATGTACTAACCCTATGGTGTCGTGCTGTACATGCTTGGCATCCAGGCTGGAGTAAAGATCTACTACAGGCTCAAAGGCTCCCAAGTGACAGTAGAGAAGCAGCAGCAGCAGTTTGAACTGGGCGTTGGAGGTACTGTTTGATAGACCCTCCTGGAGGACGCCCAGAGCCTGCCACACCATGCCCTCGTCCCCTGCAACACGCAGAGCGACTCATTTAGAGATGTCGCTGCTGAAACACAGATGTGGAGTAAGAGACAGAAAAACTCACCAGTGTCCCTCCATAAGTCAATATACACATGAGCTGCCATGAGACAATACATATCAGAGAACTGCAACTCCGTCTTCAGGGCATTCTTCCCTGTTAAACAGACAGATCTATAAGTCAAAGCAAAGTAAGGCAGAAAGAATCAGCAACAGTCACTTTTAAAACAAGTTTTTATACCAGTGTCAATAATGAAATTTATGTAGTGACTCTTAGAAGATACTCTACACACTTTTTTTTTTAACTACAAGATCTCTTTTAGGACCTCTAGTAGCTGTGAATATTTTGTAGAAAAACGCTAACAGCAATTTTGTATTATGATGATCAATCACTGCTTTTTCAGTGCAAATATGGGAATAAAAATGGCTTCCTCTTTTTCGCCACTGAGCACACAAGACAACAGAAGTACACTTTATTTTTTTTTTAAAAACAATCCGTCCCATGTGCATAGTCCAACAACACCAAATGTGTCTTTGCTCCAAACACCACTTGATTAACCTGAACAAATGTCAATGGCAGAAGGTTTAAGCAGCTCTTACCAAACTTCAGTCCATGACGATAGTGAGCTTTGAGCTCCGTGATGACACGCAGCTTTCCGTCAACGTCAACAGAGTGATGGAGTCCGAGTGCTCGACTCAGCTGACACACGCACAAATGCCTCTGGAGCGCTTTGGTGTCCTCTGGAAAAGCGAATCCCTCCTCTCCCTGCTCCCGCAGCGGGACCGCCTTGCTCAGACGGTTAATGAACTGTAAGGTGGTAGAGAGAACTGTGTTTAACAGGCCAAAGAGTAAATTCAACCAAACTGCTGGAATTCTGCCTTACCTGAACATGCTGATCAGGAGAGAGGAGATGGAGATATATTTTTAGGTCGGTGATGCAGCAGGGTTTCTCTCCAAACTTCCCAAAAAACTGCACCATTAGCTCTAAAGGTTCACCTTGTTAAAGCCACATGAAACATTAATGCAAAGCATAAACAAGAGGGTTTTTACAATTACTGCATACTACCTAGTAGTCTTTCTTCAGGACAGCCTCTTTCTCTTAGTCTGTGTATTAATTCGAGTCGAGCTAAATAGGGTCCTCTGAGCGAACGAGACTCTTTGCCTTCCTCCCCTTTAATTCTGTCTTCCACAAACCTCACCACTTCAACCACGGTGTGATGTACTGAACCTTCCAAACAGCTGCAAACAGAAAGAAAGACACATATTAATCCGCTCTCACGCTGCCCTTTGAAATTTAGAGCTAAACAACAGAGCAACACTTAAAGGTGAAATACGACGATTAAGAGAAAAACACGTAAAGGACAGCGAGAGCTAATACAGACAGAACCCCGTGTCTCTGTGTTTGTCTTGTACAGCCACTGTGAGAGATTAATTTACTGTGTCATTACAGTTTTTTAAAAAAAGCACCAGCAGAAATAGTGCCTGGAAAATGCTTTCTTGGAGCGTGTATCACATGGACAGAAAGATTTTTTGGTAACTAGAAGTGTATGAAAGCTACAAAATAGGCAGTTGTGAATGGCTATTGTATATCAAATTGATTTGCGTTGTGTTTATTTCTCAACTATAATGTCTCGCTCAGTAGACATTAAGGTCAGAACTCATCAAAAACCGTTGGGGACTATTTAACAGAATGTTTTGTGACTCTGATTAAAAAAATAAATAAACACATATAAAGTTTACATGGAAATCTACAGCCAGCATCATTCAACGACTGATCAACAAATTCATCTTACAATGCATCTAAAGTTTAGCATTTTCTACTCACTGTTCGCCTTCTGCTGGCGGACTCCACGACTGATCCACGAGATGGAAGAGAGAATCAAAGTAGGAGGGATAGAACTGCCAGTCATCGGGACTTGAAAGAAGAAACACATATTTGTAAACAATGTGCTCCTCAGCTGTTTCCCTCACATGCGCGAGCAGAGATGGGTGTGAGACCACACTTACTTTTTGAGCAGCAGCTTGTGGGCTAAGGCGTTGCACTCGGGCCAACGTTGTAGCCTCTGGTAGAGCATCATACATTTGTTTTCTCTGCTCTGCAGCTCACTGGTCAGTTTCTCTGTGGGACAAACAAAAAATATAAGGTAGGGAGGTATTCGAACTAGCAATGAATCTCACACCATTTCAAATTCCATTTATTAAGACAATTGATTTTCATGCTAAAAGGAGTTCAGCCATCCAGCTAACAGTGACGAATCGACAGATATGTTCATTTTTAGATTAAATGATTATAAAGTAAAAATATCTCACTGACAGAGGAACTCTCTAATCTCTAAAGCTTGATTATCTTTCCTGCTTTATACATACACAATCAGGAGAACACAAACAAGCATACCACCGAGTGGCCCCCTGATCACATCGAGCGCCTCCACACACTTTCCCAAACGCTCCAGGATCATAAAGTAAAGCTGCACCTACAATCACAAATAAATGTATCAGCAACAGTCATGTTGGTTTTAATGTTTGAAAAAAAAAAAAAAATCCAGACATATTGTAATAGTCCAAGTACAATAAGATGTCAGAGTGTTTCAGGGCCTAAATTAGTGTAATATTTGACCTATAGGTTTCTGATCGCTCATGTGACAGGGGAAAATAACTTCCTGACAAGTGAGAACCAATTGCAGGCAAATCATCTTTCAAACTCTGAAGAGTAACTGCTACAAGGTGCCGTGAGGAGCTTAAAATGACTGAGACAGAAGAGAACGTGAGTACGTGACAAGCAAGACAAAATGGGAATTTACAGCGTAGTATCCTGTGTTTGACTTTTACCAGGTTTCAAGAGCTATTGTACAGTAGCTCAAGGAAAATAAGATTTTGCATATTGTACACCAATATGCTCATTAATTGTGAGTTGTAAAGCCCCATAAGTCAAATTTATGATATGCCGGGGGTATGAATAAATATTGATTTGGCTTATATTAAAAATGGGGAAAGATTAAATAAACTGCATTAAGAAAAATGCATAACAAATCCCATCAGTTAAGATTTAAATCTGATTTTGAGGTGTTATAGGAGGTCTTCAGGACCTTAGACGACACTGCTTTCAAATAACATGAGATGTAGACACACCACTCACCTCTGCTTCTGCTTCAATCTTCTCCTCCTTGACCATTTTCTCCACCATGCGCTCAGCCAGAGGAAGGAACATGGTTTGGGCAAGTTTTTCATCTTGTGCTGAGATGGCCTAAACAAACAACAACAACAAAAAAATAACATGCAGCGGAGCCGTTAATTTTAAAATAATGAAAGTATGGTACAATATGAGGGACACCAGATATCTATGGCCATACCTGCATCACCAGACTCATGACAGACCAGAAGTAGTAGGGATTTTTGGGAACGATTTTATACAAGGCCATTCCTGCCTGTTAAGCGCAAAGACGAAGTCGTCAACATCCTCTTCATTATACTGACTAGTATGTTTCTTTTTGAATACCAATGCAGCACAAGGGTGTAGTCACGTTTGTAATGAACTGTGGATGGGATCTGTCTCACCTGCTGCATCTTCTTATACTCCCCCACACGAGCGTAAGCCATGAAGAGATGCGAGTGATACTCCTCGCTGAGAGGAACCTTCTTCACTGCAGCTTCATACAGCTTTGCGACCAACTCCGCTGTGAACAACAGACACAACAACAAACGTGTAATCCCTCTACTGCTGTTACACACTAACCATTTCTACACAGATTGGCCAATATTGCTGCAACAAAGTCCCCTCTCTTCACTGCTTGTTTAACACTGAACACAGCAATGCTGTCACAAAGCCGTCCCACAGGTTGATTTTAAATAGTGAGCTGGCGTGTGACATCGTAGATGACAAGCAGTGCTGTGTAAACAACAGAATAACGTGGTTACAAGGCCGATGAATTGGTCATCTATTCCGAGTGTAAAAAAAACTCCCAAAAGTCATGTTCACAACTCGTAAACATTCCCAGTTGCTGTTCTCTCTGTTTGAGTTAGTTGCTAATTGCCGCCAGCTGCTTTCTAATCTCCCGGTTGTGGGTTGCACTCATCGAAACGTCACAGCCATGTCTTGTTGCCTTGTCAACACATAGTCGATTCAGCGCTGTACATGTCCTATGCTGTCTCAGAGCCATAACAACGTTGGCCTCCCATTACGCCACCAGGACATTTACACAGATGACGAGGCAAAACAGTCCCACATCGTACAGGCTGACGTGTGTGTGTTTGTGTGGACTCACGACGATGCATTTCTCTGTACAGTATAGTCAGAGCTTGTAGTGAGTTGTCATCAGTGGGTTCTAGAGTGGACACTTCTTGGGCCAAAGTGAAAGCTTCATCCTGCTTTCCTGTCCTCTGAAGGCCAATCGCCTTTAGGACCTAAAAGGAGGTGACATGTATATATAAAAATAACAAAGAATGAGAAAGTAAGGAGACATTATAGTTGTCGGCAGCCTGACTTCCCAATAATATGCCTGACATTCATGATTTATGGTTGTTTAGAGGGAAAGTTTCACATGATTATAGCCAAGTCCGAGTGTAAATTTTGGTTGTGAATATCTTACACCTACTACTAGGAAAAAAAGCAACCAATCGTATGAAGACAAGCCCAAAATAAGCAACTTGGCTCCAATAAACTAAAACCCAAAACAAGTGACTTAACAAAACATGAGAGAGGGCATTTGATCAATTTATACTCTATAACACACATTTATGCTGTAATTAGAGAGCAAAGTATGAATTGATACGTAAACACCACTAAACTAGCGTGTGTATTCGTTGAACAGACAGGGAGTCTTTAGAGACTTAGAGCGGTAAAACTCTTCAGGTCTCTGGAAACAATTTATGAAAGAAAAAAAATCCATCTTTGGTTGGGTTGCTTTTAGTCCGGACAAGCCGCATGTTGGAGGATCACAAGCAGGCCTTTATCATGTTTAAAATAAGTCATATACCAAGTCAAACGTGGTAGAAACCACTGAACTAGGCCCCCTAATACAGGAAACTAAAAAAAAGAAAAACTCTTCCTTTTGACAGACTATACTTATATACCTATACTTATATTAAGTTAAAACACGTTTGAAAGTCCATGTGAAGATTGTTAGACTGATGTAGTTAGGATTTTGGATATGAGCACAGTTACATTTATCAGTGTAAGAACTTCTTTTGGTTTTACCTAGCTTTTTCTAGGAGTTGCCAAAGTGAATCATCGTCCTCCATCTCTCTCTGTCATCTGCATTTTTTTCTGTCACACCAACTATCTGCATGTCCTGTCTCACCACATCCATGAATCTCCTCTTTGCCTCTTGCCTGGTAGCTCCATCTTGAATATCCTTCTACCAATATATTCACTGTCACTCTGATGTACTCGTTCCTAATCCTGTCCATCCTCATCGCTCCCAAAGAGAATCTCAACATCTTTAACTCTGCCACCTCCAGTTCTGCCTCCTGTCTTTTGGTCAGTGTCTCCATTTCCAAACCAAACAACATTGATGGACTAACTATCCTCTTTCACTTACTTTTCCTTTCACTTTTGCTGCTTCTCATTTGTCACAGATCCCTCCTAACACTTTTCTCCACCCGCTCCACCCTGCCTGCACTCACTTCTTCACCTCTTTACCACACTCCCTGTTGTTCTGAACAGTTGACCCTAAGTACTTAAACTCATGGACCTTTCCCACCTCTACTCCCTGTAACCTCACTGTTCCACTTGCCTCCCTTCCACTCACACACATCTATTCTATCTTGCTACGACTGACTTTCATTCCTCTTCTTTCCAGCACATACCTCCACCTCTCCAGGTTTTCTTCCACCTGCTCCCTGCTCTCACTACAGATCACAATGTCATCTGCAAACATCATCATCCACAGAGATTCCTGCCTGACCTCATCTGTAAGTCCGGCTATCACCATAGCAAACAAGAAGGGGCTCAGGGCCGATAGTTGATGCAGTCCCACCTCCACCTTGAAGCTATCCGTCACTCCTAGAGCTACTGCTCTCATACATATCCTACAACAGTCTGACATATTTCTCTACCACTCCAGACTTCCTCATACAGAAAAACAGTTCTTCCCTCGGCACCCTGTCATAGGCTTTCTCTAGATCCACAAAGACACAATGCAACTCTTTCTGACCTTCTCTATACTTCTCCATCAGCATTCTCAAAGCAAACATGGCGTCTGTAGTGCTCTTTCCTTGCATGAATGCTCTCTGAACTTTTTTTAGCTCATGAATGATAAAATCAGACTGCTCAAGCCAGGGTAGCTTTGAGGGGACTAACCTGTTGTTTACCATACAAATTTAGAACAAACTATTTCTATCCCCAGGTACAAATTTGCAGATCTATATGTTTTGAAGTGCTGGTGACAGCAGGTCTGCCTCATCACCACAGCCTGACAGCCATCAGGTCACAGCCTTGACCCCTGCAACACCAGCTCCTCCCTGTCAAAAACATCTGTGAGCACACTGCCAAACTTTTTCTAGTCTGTTTTGCTCTGAGTATAACACTACAGTTTCAGCATCCCATAATAAAATATGGAGATAATGCGTGAGTAACAGGTCAGAGAACAAAAACTTTAAGGGCTTCATCAAAACACTTGCAATGTACCTTAATGGTTTAAGGGAGAAATGTTCCTTAGTCACTTACCTTTGCACAGTGCAGGTCCTTGTGTTTTTTCAGGAGCTTATCTGCCTGCTGTATTGCCATTTTATTGTTGCCATTATCCAGGTAATCTGGGGAAGCACATGGAATATTATTACATTAATGACGGTGACCTGACGGAATTAATCAAATAGAAAACTATTCTCAAAGTATATTCATGGGCACTTTTTTTTAGTATATTTATGCCTCCCGCTTCACAACTGTGAGGATTTTCTTTGTTTCTGGGGGATGCTGGCATTAACTTGACCGTATGTTTAACATATGTATTAACAAAGTAATGAGCAGATGAATGATGAATAAAAGTAACCATGCCAGGTTGAAACCCAATAAGGTCATCACCGCAAACACTGGTCTCCCTGAGTGAATGCTAAAAGTATGTGCATGCAGCCACACAGAGACACACCTCAGTTCAGCCTCTTCAGGACAGCTGGGCGCCAAAATTAACTGTGCCAGCCGATACACTGCGGTTATGTCATATCTATTCTCTCCGTTCAAACTGTCACAGCAGAAGAGCTAAAACATGACAAAAGTCTGTACACATCGGACATTGAAACTTGACTTTCCTATCACACAATAAGCTTCTGCTAAGTATCCATGAGGCCTCGAACGTTACTCAAAAACTTAACCTAAGAGCAAAATGCTTAATTGTTTTCACGCACTACATTCTAGTTGAGATTCACAAAAACACTTCACTGCTGTCAGATGCTTTGACAAAGTTCTCAACAAATCTGTTAATCTCCCTTTACGCGAGAGACATTTCCATACAGAGCTAACTGAATACAACTGCAAAAAGAAACTATAACATAAGGATTAATCATGTAGGATTCCTCTTACTTCTGAAACATTGTCACACAGTTAATGGCAGTTTTCTTAAGTTTGTGGTCACTACTCATCCCTCTACTGAAGTCCGTGACAGCTCCATGTTAGCCGGCTAACAAGCTAGGCACCAATCATGTACAGGAGTTAGCTTGAAGCATTGTCCTTACTCTATTATAAACCTTATGCTGCAATATCCGTGAACCCTTGGCCAACCATAATGCAACTAGAGGTCCAGAGTGAACACAGACTGCTAACCTAAACGAATATACCAGTCAACTTGAGTCAAACAACCGGCACCAAAAAGGAAACTTTTCTTTTTAACATGCATACAGTTGTAGCATGTCCAAAGGCTAGCTGACACCTTACCATGCTAACTAGCTGTCAAATAGCCACCGTTAGCTAAGGAGAACGAGACAAATGCCAAAAAATGTCCGGAGAAGTCAATGCTACAACAACAACAAATCAATAAAACTGACTGCATGTCTAGCACTGGCACAGACAGTTTCATCCACTGACCCGTGACAGCCGTACCCTGCCCCGGCTGGATAGCAGACCGGGTATGGTGCACTGTCATTGGGCAATGCGGGCAGCAGAGACCGTGGTTGGAGATAGTGGGGCCGCATGGCAGCCCACTACTCCAACACTGTCTACTTTAAACAACTATACCAGCAAAGAGCCCAGCGATATTTTCCAAACATGCAGAAATGTCCAACTGCCCATTGAGACCGTACCGTATATGGGTCTGAGTCTCCTGTCGTTGGGGTCTTGCACATGGCCTCTCGCCGCCATGGTGGAGTTTACCTGCTGGGTAAATGTTTACGCATGCGCACCGTGAGCTGCCTTCAGGAGCGATTAAAGGATTTTCTTCTTGCTGAAAGTTTGTCATTATGTTTCGGGCTTAATTACATACTGTGCATAATCTGTCGTTAGTGTTGGATATTCAGCCCAGACTTGTAAAAACATGATCTAATATTCCATTGTACGTTACCTAATGTTTCATCAACACAATAAGTTCTCCAAAAAACAAAATACAATTGTATGTAGCTTTTAACTTAAAGTGCATAAGTTCATTTGAGGCACTATAGGTTTTCCATTCTTGTCCTATCTTACGTTTAAGAAAACGTTTATATTGCCACTTAAATACATCCGACAGATTTTAACAGTAATTAACTTAATGGTTAACAGTAACAATAATCAACTAATAAATTATAATGCATACTATATTGTAAAATGGGCCACTCTACATAAATGCTCCACTTCTAGCAGAATGAGTTTGCAACTATCGCCAAGGAGTTTAATTACTTGTCTGTTGAATGATGTGTAATGCAAATCCAGGTTTGTATGTACGCCATTAACATTGGGAAATCTTGTTTAGATCTATCTATCTATCTATATATATGGGCATTCAAGCATTTCTCAGTCTTTAAGTGACTGTGGTAGAAAGTGAAAAGATGTATCACAGAATAAGATATACTGGTAGGCAAAAAAAAACATTACAGCACTTTTGACTTTCTGATTTTTTTCAAATTTATTAGATATTCTGTTATGTTTCATTGTCTAGACCTTCTGTCACAGCTCAAAGCTGTTAAAAAGAAAAAAGGAACTAATATCGTGTTACATTCACTACTAATTCCCCTGAATTTTGCCTTATCAGAAAAGAGAAAATTGAATACATTGTGAATCTTAGTCTTTCAAAAACAAAAGGTAAACAAAAGAAAAAAAAAAAAAAAAAAAAATTTTGCAAGTGCTTATTCATGATTACAATATAGAAAACAGTATTTTGGACTCCATCTGTTTGTAAACACCTTTCACTCCCCTCAGTCATACCCTGGCTGGCATCACTGGTAATGCTACACAACTGTACATCACACAGCCGCTTCTAGTCTACAGGGCGACTCCCTGTCAGCGTCACTCAGTCAAGCTTTTCAATCCTCGTCTTTACGCTGAGGTCGAGCTGAATTCAGTTTGACTTTGAGGAGAAGCCACCCCTTCCCAAGAATTTCCCTTCTGGTCTGATGCAGTACAATATGCCTCTCAAAAGCACTGCTCAAATGGACAGCAACTGAGACGACAGAAGGAAAATGTTTTAAAAAAAAAAAAAAAAAAAAAAAAAAATTGTTGAGCATGCAGATCCGAATCTCAAGTGTGTGTATGTCATTTTAAAATCTCTGGTTTAAGGATGAGAAAATGGCTCCACGTCATGTTTGTACAGGTGTGAAACATGTCGGTGTTCCTGCCCTTGAGAAACATCCTGCATAGTTTGACACATCTGCTTCCTATCTGTACATTCATAAGCGTGGATGAGGTACAGTTAAACCACGGCGCTGACGTCACCCGCTCTGACAACATTATAACTTATTTCTTTAAGCACTACAGTATTGAATGATAGACCTGACGATGCTTTGAATCTGAATATTCCATTCAAGTCCGTGCTTGTATGTACATGTTGTCCATTTCTATAATAGGCCTATTATAAAGTACACTTATAACTCTTTAAACCGTACAAATGGGTTACAACTAAACCTACACAATCATACCTGACCCAATAAAGTTTTAATCATGTATAAATGCAAAGCTACGTCATGATCATATAAAACATTTTTAAATTGTTTACCTCGAGCCCACCTGGATCTGCATGAAGCTCAAAACTCAAAGACAGTGAGCTTTTGCTTTAAGAAATGGCTACAACCTTGAGTATATGCAGAAAAGAAGTGATAATGTAAGAAAGGGAACAGGATAAAGGGGCAACCTGTTTTCAGATCAAGGCTCCAACACAGATCTAAAACAAAAGGGTCAACTTTTTTTTTTTTTTTTTTTGGCCAAAGTGATTTCATTCTTAGTTTTAAACAACAAAGAAAAGAAAAGAAAAATACAAGACTGACATCCTTATATTTTCCTGTACGTCAGGTTAATGGAGAGAAAAAAAACAAACAAAAAAAGACAAACACTATACTTGATAAGAACTGTACACGCACATATCTGCTTTGACCCATTTGCTCTGTCAGAGGGAGGAAGTGGTAGTTTGACAAATGAAAAAATATATATATAAAAAAAAACGACCTTGATCATGCACGCAACTCAGACTCTCGTTTAAAAAAAAAAAAAACAAACTGAAAAAAAACTCCTGTGGACACTCTCCAGTTAAAGCCCTAGTCTCTGAGAAATGACACGCAGCCACAGAATATTGTAACTACAGTAGGCTGGTGGTGGAGTAAGAGCAGTGAGAGCAGTCCAGACATCTCCGAAGCCTCGATGGCATCGAGCTAAACGTTCTTGGTCCACAGAATGTCAGTCCTTGAAGAGCAAAGGCAGCTGATAACACAAACAAGCGCATAGATGCACACACGAGCACACAGGTGTATTGTACAGACTCTCTTTGAGGGCGTTTACCCTCTCGCTAATCAACACACAAAAAAGAAAAAAAATCCACTTGAGCAAAGCTGCATTGCAGCGACTATACACATGCGATGACAGTTTAGTGAGAAGCGGTTGTCCACATGCACTTGTGACAGAGAAGGAAGCCTGCTGTGCACGTGGAAATGTGGGAAGTGTGGGGACGAGTGGGGACATCAATGTCAAAGCATTATCTGTCACGCGTGATCATCAAATTTGCATCGAACGGACAGTGGATACGTCTCAAATGAAGAATAAACAATAAACAAAACAAAAAACGATGGTGTTCCTAAACAACTGCCAGACAGAGGGGACAGTGAGACAAGGTGAGGAAATCCAGACAAACTTTATCATGACAAGAATAAAGACATTACTGAGGGGAGAGACAAGAATTAAAGTAGTGACAGTAATAACAGAGGGGGACCGGAGGGAAAAAAAAAAAAAGGGCCAATACTTGCTAGTAAATTTATACCAATTTCTGTGGGAACCTGTTTACTAAAAACATTCTAATTTATTTAAAAAGGCTTGACTTTCGGAGTCACGGTTTACACACCTGAATAAAAACAAAGCCCATTTTCATAATCAACTAACAATTACACATCAGGCAAGTTATGTTCTGTGCAAAGTTTTTTTTTTTTCCTTTTTATGTATGCAAAATCATGTTGTTTTTGAGTGAACAGGAGGCTTGTGATTGGGGTAGGATCTGTACAGTACTGTTAGCCAATCATGTCAAACCCCCCAATGAATCATGTGAGACAGGAAGAGAAGAGGTGATGTCAAGGCCACTTCCTCATCAGCGTGGTGGGCTTGTCTCTGATGACATCATCATGACGGGGTTTGGTTAATTTGCCTCATTGCTCATGAGCAGCACTGGTGCCTCGAACCGGACCTTTACTACGCAGCTGAGAAACAGAAGAGGGAAAAAAATTATTTTCAGTTTGGTAATAAGTCGACAGAAATGAAATTGTATGCACAAAGCCACACAAGGAAACATTTCAGAGACATTAAAAAATAAAGCACAGAGTGAAGCATTCAAGACACGACTGAGCTGTAAGAGAATGTTAGAATGTGAGAAAAGACATACAAGGAAATGACTCAGACACAACAAAAAGGCTCGGTTCTTTATTGTGGTTAACCACATTAGCTAGAATGGCTAGCTTAGGAGATGGAAAACTTTTTAACATGAGTTCTTCAAGCCTATTTCAAGTTCATTTTCAGTTTGCTTGTCCATTAGTTTTTTTTTTTATGTGAAAGAAATAATTGTCAGATGGTTCAGGCAATTTTGATATAAAAAGATCAGTCCAGTTTGTTTGTGTATTTTTGCAGGAGGATAAAAGAAAACCTTTGAACTAGATTTAAATGAAGCTTGCAAAGAATAGGAGTAAAATAATTTTTTCTTTTGCAGAACTTGATTTGGCTGCATGCTGTCTCTTCCTCCTGTGTGATTAAAGACTATAAAACCCACACCTAAAGGTTAATGCTAAGGAACATCCCCGATACACCAGTGAAGGATGGATGAATGAATGAATTCATTGAGAATTCATACCACCACACACTTCTCGTGGCGCACTTGGCAAATGTGTTGATCATGGGCTGGGTAATCTTTAGTTGTGTTGACTTTCAATTACAAAATAGTGAATTGTTGCTCCAGCTAATATAATATGAACTAATTCATAATTAATTTGCCTTCAAGGAAAAAAATTAGCCAGGTGGAAAAAAAACAACAGAATCACTAAAGCCGCTTAACAGGTTATAAGCCTTGATTGTTAAACCACATTATTAGAACAGAGACGATAACAATGAAACAGAACAATTAGAATGGAAAATGACGTGGGACTGAAATGATGTCAAACACAACATATCTATAAAGAAACAAAAGGTGAAGTTAGATGGCAGCATCACAAAAAGGGGAGAAAAATGATCCATGCAGCACTAGCACCTCACTTACTCAGCCCAGCCTTAGAGTCTGACCTCTAGTGACGGGCCTCTACTCGTCTGTCGCAGAGGTCCCTCGCACATCTCCCTTCTGACGCATCTAATGTGACATTCAGGAGTGAAAAGGGTTAAATCTAGTAGATCAGCTGCGTTCGGTCTTCTCCAGCAGTCAAATTCACGTCAAAATTGCACAATGACCACTTGTAGAATCATTAAAAACAGAATCCTTGATTTTGTGTGTGAGTTCCAGATTACAAACGTCTGTAATCAAGCAAAACAATCTCCACAGCAACAGTATAGTCCACAAGTATAATGCTGAGGGGATAGTTTAGTATTTGATGGATAAATTACCTCCTCAAGTTCCTTTTGGGTCTCATCTTCCATCCGCCTGATGTCCTCCATGGTCAAACTCACCCATCTGTCAATCCAGCAGAACAGCTGGCGGTGGAAGTTTGTAAAAATCCGCTTTTCTTGCTGTGGAGGGAAGGAAAAGTAGTGAAAAAAAAAAAATCATGCTCTTCTATACTTTCTACAGGTGATTTAAGGGCAAATAAAAGGTTTGACTGTTCTTATGGTTAAATATAAAGGTGATACGTGGAGTAAAGAACAATGGCAGTATTTTGAGGGCACATTTGACAAGAAATCATCCATCTCTAAACAGAAGTATGCTCTGCAGTTTAATTCTCTTTCACTCCAATTCAAACGAACACTGAAATGTGTCCTGCAGCTGTAATAAAGTTGTAAGGTGAAGCATTCATTCTTGCACACATGTTAAAAGATATTATTATGCATTACCTTGTGGATGAAATTTTCCACTTTGGTCTGCAGACCCCACCATTTGAATTTGACAGTGACCAGTTTGTATGCACACATGCATGGACAATCTGTCTTCAGCTCATTCTGTGAGGAATTTAACAAAAAAAAAAAAAAGGCTAATAACTAGATGGGAGCAAAGAGATTTTATGATGTTCAATTATTAGTGTATCTCTGCTGTCTGTTACCTTCCATTCTGGACTTAGTGGTCCTCTGCCCGTTTTAATGGAGTGGAAAAGAGCAGGATCTTCTTCTGGCTTATAGTCCTACAAACAAAGAATATCAAAACATTTAGATCCTGCAAAAAACTGTATCTGAGTTACACAGAATAAAGAGGTGGATGTCTGGTGAACACTTCATTTACTGCTTTTACTGTGTGTTAACTTCAGCAAATAAGCTCAGAACACAGCTCATAAAAGTCAAGTGAAAACAAAAATGATAAACTGGTTTTGTGTCTTAAAAGCAGGTTGGGGCTGCTATATTATCAGGTTATATAGAGAATGTACAATTAAACGTGACAATGGTATTTTCTGAAAATCTGTGTAGATAAAGTAAGAGCCAATATAAGCCATTTCTAAACAAACCATCACTGTTTAAAAACATAGATCTCCAAATTAGGGATTTTGAAAATGAACTACTATCTCATAGTCGACTGAGCAGAAATGAATTCTAGAGTCAATTCAAATCATATTCACTCATGTTGAGAAAATGCCCCTTTTATATATATACAAACAATTCAACAATTCATGGTATAATTGTCAAAAAGTCTTCTAGCAAAGCTGAAAATGGGCTGTTTTTTTTTGTGGAGATAAAGAGCTTTAACGGGAGGGAAATGTAATATAGCTTTACTGTTATGAGAAAGTCAGTGCTGACTCACTGAGCCAGACTTCACTTGTACACTAAGCATTCAATCTCTAGCATAAAAAGACGAAGAATCAGCAAACACAACCTTCACACACACACCGAAATCTCAACGCCTGAGCTCAAGTGCTGTGGTGCTGTTTTTA